>JAIEZT010000019.1:0-30000 GCA_019594935.1 Periophthalmus modestus | reverse complement strand
GACAGGGTCAGGTTGTGTGACAGGGTCAGTGTGTGTGACAGGGTCAGATGTGTGACAGGGTCAGGTTGTGTGACAGGGTCAGTGTGTGACAGGGTCAGATTGTGTGACAGGGTCAGGTTGTGTGACAGGGTCAGTGTGTGAACAGGGTCAGATTGTGTGACAGGGTCAGGTTGTGTGACAGGGTCAGTGTGTGACAGGGTCAGGGTTAAAGGTGACACGAGCTTGTGGAGCTGTGACTGTGACACTTCAAGTCTCCACAAATAAGATTTTCCATTATTTCTTCCCATAGACTTTTTAACATAAAATAATATTAAACGTTTGAAAGCTGACAGGAGAAATAAATGATCACAAGACCAAAAACTGTATCTAAAATACATTATTTAAACTTTTAATAACTTTTAATAAATGCAATTATGGCAGAATGATTTGTTTTAAATATGTTGTGACTGAAAACACGTTAGGTACATTAGCTACAACCTAAAGTCTTCACTGAATTGTCTAAAAAGTCTAAGGGAAAAGTGAAAATGTAGTGACGACAGGTGGACTAGAGAACCTGACACAGGCAGAACATTCAAACTCAGAAGGTGCAGTTGTACCTGGAGTCCAGGATCTTCATGGCCTGGCTCAGGTTGTGTCCCACCTGAGCCAGCGTGTTGTCCACCATCTCCTCCGGCTGTGGGCGGGGCTTTGGGCGGGGCTGTCCGTGGGGTCCGACTGGAGCGGAGCAACAGGACAAATACAGTTAAGTGGGACTAAACACTTAAACTCCGCCCACAACCACCCAAGATTAAGCAAGAGTAAACCCAAAACTACTTCCTGTTTATGATCGTCTTTTTCTGAACTTCTCTGCGTCTCTACAGAATGTTCTGGCGTCTCTTCGTGTAACGCTCTGGGGTTTGATAGTGTTATTACACACTGCAAAGGTAATATTCTTTATCCTGATGCATCGATAAACAGGAACGAGTGGGGCAGGTTTGTTAGGCAAAGCATGTTAGCTCAACACATGAGGCACATCACTGGAAATACAGCAGTTTATCAAATCAGCGTTTGGTGAGAAATTATTATTTTATGGTTATATTTGTTTTTTGCCATCTTAATAATGACGTTTATCCCAGAGACGTCACACTGGTCCTTCAGTGACTGTGGAGGTGGATCTGGTCCTGCTGGTGCCCCTGACTGTGCCTGACCCCCTTGAGGATGGTGCCACATAAAAGGGGGCAGTACTTTAGAAAGTGGAAACACTGTGTAAAGTACTGCTAAACTGTGTAAAGTACTGCTAAACTGTGTACAGTACTGCTAAACTGTGTAAACTGCTAAACTGTGTAAAGTACTGCTAAACTGTGTACAGTACTGCTAAACTGTGTAAAGTACTGCTAAACTGTGTACAGTACTGCTAAACTGTGTACAGTACTGCTAAACTGTGTAAAGTACTGCTAAAACTGTGTAAAGTACTGCTAAACTGTGTAAAGTACTGCTAAACTGTGTACTACTGCTAAACTGTGTAAAGTACTGCTAAACTGTGTAAAGTACTGCTAAACTGTGTAAAGTACTGCTAAACTGTGTAAAGTACTGCTAAACTGTGTAAAGTACTGCTAAACTGTGTACAGTACTGCTAAACTGTGTAAAGTACTGCTAAACTGTGTACAGTACTGCTAAACTGTGTACAGTACTGCTAAACTGTGTAAAGTACTGCTAAACTGTGTACAGTACTGCTAAACTGTGTAAAGTACTGCTAAACTGTGTAAAGTACTGCTAAACTGTGTAAAGTACTGTGTAAAGTACTGCACACTGTTCCACCCTCTACAGCCCTGTGGAGACAAAGACACTGTTTCCTTGAATGGATTAATCTGAATTTACAATTCAATTTTATTTTGTCTCAATTTTGATTTAGTCGCACAGCTCGACTCCGGCTGTTTTTGAAGTCGACATTCTAACACAAAACAAGAACATCATCAGTTTTGCAGAATATCAAGTTTGAGATAAGTGTTTTATCAGAGCAGGACGATAACGAGACGTCAGGGTCATATCTCTCACACAAAGTACTTTTACTGTGTTCAGCCTGAACATTAGCATTTTCATTAGTATTTTGAGCATTTTTGAGCATTTTGATGATTCATGTGAAAGGTCAGAACCTCCTCACTCCCTGAGCTGCAGAGGCTGCACTAGCACAAGGTTTAGAACAACTGAATTTCAGCACCTGTGGGAGACACCTACACCTGTGGGAGACACCTACACCTGCGGGAGACACCTACACCTGCGGGAGACACCTACACCTGCGGGAGACACCTACACCTGCGGGAGACACCTACACCTGCGAGAGACACCTACACCTGCGGGAGACACCTACACCTGCGAGAGACACCTACACCTGCGAGAGACACCTACACCTGTGAGAGACACCCGTACACACTGCACCTGCGAGAGACACCTACACCTGCGAGAGACACCTACACCTGCGGGAGACACCTACACCTGCGGGAAACACCTACACCTGCGGGAGACACCTACACCTGCGAGAGACACCTACACCTGCGGGAGACACCTACACCTGCGAGACACCTACACCTGTGAGACACCTACACCTGTGAGACACACCTACACCTGTGAGAGACACCTACACCTGTGAGAGACTTCTACACCTGTGGGAGACACCTACACCTGTGGGAGACACCTACACCCGTGAGACACCTACACCCGTGAGACACCTACACCCGTGGGCGCAGGAGACACCTACACCTGTGGGCGCAGGAGACACCTACACCCGTGGGCGCAGAGACCCACACCCGTGGGCGCAGGAGACACCTACACCCGTGGGCGCAGGAGACACCTACACCCGTGGGCGCAGGAGACTCCAACACCCGTGGGCGCAGGAGACACCTACACCTGTGGGCGCAGGAGACACCTACACCCGTGGGGCGCAGGAGACTCCAACACCCGTGGGCGCAGGAGACACCTACACCCGTGGGCGCAGGAGACACCTACACCCGTGGGCGCAGGAGACTCCAACACCCGTGGGCGCAGGAGACACCTACACCCGTGGGCGCAGGAGACTCCAACAGTGGGCGCAGGAGACACCTACACCTGTGGGCGCAGGCGCAGCAGAGTATCACTGACTGGGGCCTGGGGGGGAACATCTGAAGGAACCACATCACAGGAAAACATCTGAAACATCTGAAACAGCTGAAACATCTATATTCCACAATCATCAAAACATGATTATAATTATTTCAACAGGAGACTAGTTTTCCCAGTGCATATGTGCAGCTCCTGATGCAGAAGATGAATAAAACACAGCTCCAGGATGCAGCCTCAGTTTAAAATATACCGGACCAGCACCAGCTCAGGACCCTAACCCCGACCCCGAACAACCCCGAACAACCCCGAACAACCCCGAACAACCCCGAACAACCCCGAACAACCCCGAACAACCCCGAACAACCCCGAACAACCCCGAACAACCCCGAACAACCCCGAACAACCCCGAACAAACCCGAACACCCCCGAAAAAACCCGAACAACCCCGACAACCCCGAACAGCCCCGAACAGCCCCGACACCCCCGAACAGCCCCCGAACAGCCCCGAACAGCCCCGAACAGCCCCGAACAGCCCCGAACAGCCCCGAACAGCCCCGAACAACCCCGAACAACCCCGAACAACCCCGAACAACCCCGAACAACCCCACCAAACCCGCCCACAGCCGCTGCTCCTGACGCGGATGCACTGACCTGCCCCCGGTGGAAGCACCGGGACTCACCTCCAGTTCTCTCACGGCTCTCTCACGGCTCTCACGGTTCTCACGGCTCTCTCACGGCTCTCACACGGCTCTCACACGGCTCTCACACGGCTCTCACACGGCTCTCACGCGGCTCTCGTGTCCGGTAGACTCGGTAGAGGCGGTGGTTCGTGCTTGTTGCGGGGGTTTGTTGTGGTTGTGTTGGAGCCGGATGAACAGGACACTTCCGGGTTTGGTTAAAGTCACGTGACTGTCCACGCTGGCACTGATGACGTCAGACGTCATCATGCAAATGAACAAATGAGTTTATTACAATTTATATCAGTCTAAAGTCAGTTTATTTACATTTTTGACTAATTCTAAAGTCTTAAAGGGCGTTTATTATGTTATTATGTCCTGATCTATGTTATAATGTTGTTTCTTCATCTCAAACAGACGCGGACCTGTTTTACAGATCAAATATTAATGCACAGAGTTACATTAAATTATAATATAAAACACAATGTCAACTTTACAGAAAATGTGATATTTATCACTTATCGTGGGAAGGATAAATGCTACACTATAAGTCCAGTGTTTTCAGATGATTTTAGGAAAGTGACTGTGCCCTCTCCCCCTTCCCCTCTCACTCCTCCCTCTCTCCTCCCTCCTCTTTCCTCTCTCCTCCCCTTTCTCTTCTC
This sequence comes from Periophthalmus modestus, assembly GCA_019594935.1. NCBI lineage: Eukaryota > Metazoa > Chordata > Actinopteri > Gobiiformes > Gobiidae > Periophthalmus > Periophthalmus modestus. The sequence continues at coordinate 25,586 of JAIEZT010000019.1, read as the reverse complement.
TCCACTCCCCTCTCTCCTCTCTCTTTCCTCCTGTCCTCTCCTGTCTCCTCCCTCTCTCCTCCCTCTTTCCTCCTGTCCTCTCCTGTCCTGTCCCTCTCCCTCTCTCTCTCTCTCTTCCTCTCCTGTCCTCTCCTGTCCTCTCCTGTCTCCTCCCTCTCTCCTCTCTCTTTCCTCCTGTCCTCTCCTGTCCTCTCCTGTCTCCTCCCTCTCTCCTCTCTCTTTCCTCCTGTCCTCTCCTGTCCTCTCCTCCTCCTCTCCCTCTCTCTTTCCTCCTGTCCTCTCCTGTCCTCTCCTGTCTCCTCCCTCTCTCCTCTCTCTTTCCTCCTGTCCTCTCCTGTCCTCTCCTGTCTCCTCCCTCTCTCCTCTCTCTTTCCTCCTGTCCTCTCCTGTCCTCTCCTGTCTCCTCCCTCTCCTCCTCTCTTTCCTCCTTTCCTCCCTGTCCTCTCTCCTGTCCTCTCCTGTCTCCTCCCTCTCTCTCTCCTCTCATCCTGACGTTCCTCCTGTCCTCTCCTGGAGCTCCTGTCTCCTCCCTCTCTGCTCTCATCCTCCCTCTCTCTGTCTTGGGAGAGACAGGTCCTGAGACAGTCTGGAGCTGGTGCTGCAGGGATTAAGAGAGACAGTCTGGAGCTCAGGGCGCAGAGGGAGAGACAGGTGAAGAGACAGTCTGGAGCTCAGGGCGCAGAGGGAGAGACAGGTGAAGAGACAGTCTGGAGCTCAGGGCGCAGAGGGAGAGAGACAGGTGAAGAGACAGGACAGTCTGGGGAGCTCAGGGCACAGAGGGAGAGACAGGTGAAGAGAGACAGGTGACAGTCTGGAGCTCAGGGCGCAGAGGGAGAGACAGGTGAAGAGACAGACAGTCTGGAGCTCAGGGCGCAGAGGGAGAGACAGGTGAAGAGACAGTCTGGAGCTCAGGGCGCACAGGGATGGGTGAGAGAGACAGGTGAAGAGACAGACAGTCTGGAGCTCAGGGCGCAGAGGGAGAGACAGGTGAAGAGACAATCTGGGGCTCAGGGCGCAGAGGGAGAGACAGGTGAAGAGACAGTCTGGAGCTCAGGGCGCAGAGGGAGAGACAGGTGAAGAGACAGACAGTCTGGAGCTCAGGGCGCAGAGGGAGAGACAGGTGAAGAGACAATCTGGGCTCAGGCGCAGAGGGAGAGACAGGTGAAGAGACAGTCTGGAGCTCAGGGCGCAGAGGGAGAGACAGGTGAAGAGACAGTCTGGAGCTCAGGGCGCAGAGGGAGAGACAGGTGAAGAGACAGACAGTCTGGAGCTCAGGGGGCGCAGAGGGAGAGACAGGTGAAGAGACAGTCTGGAGCTCAGGGCGCAGAGGGAGAGACAGGTGAAGAGACAGGGAGCTCAGAGAGGGAGAGACAGACAGACAGTCTGGAGCTCAGGGCGCAGAGGGAGAGACAGGTGAAGAGACAGACAGTCTGGAGCTCAGGGCACAGAGGGAGAGACAGGTGAAGAGGGAGACAGTCTGGAGCTCAGGGCACAGAGGGAGAGACAGGTGAAGAGACAGACAGTCTGGAGCTCAGGGCGCAGAGGGAGAGACAGGTGAAGAGACAGACAGTCTGGTGACTCAGGTACAGTCAAACTCAGAGTACTTTTCTAGGAGCGTACTTTTACTCCTACTTGAGTAATATTTGTATTGAAGTATCAGTACTTTTACTTTTCTACAAGTACAAGTGACAAACGTTCTATGTAACAGTATGAAGTGGTTTGAACATTAGTGTTTCTTGCAGCTCCTTCAGATGTGATTTCGTTTGTCTCACTTTTGTGTCTGTCCTGAAACATTTTGTGCATCATTTAATGTTTTTTTCCCTTTAAAATCACATTCACTTCAAATTATAAATCAGATGTTACGTCCAAGTAGTTAGAAAGTTTCTCTTTCTTGAGCAGTACAGTTTCCCACATTTACTTTTACTTGAGTACATTTTTAGCTTCTCTACCCACCTTTATGCAAGTTATTCACAAATTAAACTAAACTTTTTGCAAATGAAAATGTTTCTGATTTAAATCCAGGTTTGGTCCTTTTACACTGATACCTCCCTTTATTTAACTGATTTTACATTACATTTATGTACTTTTATTATCAGAATTATATTTTAGTATTTTTCACATGTGACACATTAAGAAGTGAATAAAAATAAAAGTCAGACTGAGTTTAAAGGGTCTGTGGTTGTGACTCTGGAGCCTCCACTGCCCAGTGTGACTCAGACTAAACGAGTCTATTCTGAGCTCTGCGGTCTCCTGTTTATCCCACACTCCAGGACAGTAGCACTTAGACAGAGGCGGGGCCCCCAGGAGCCACCTCAGGGCCCCTGTCATTACCCTCCTCTGCTCACACACGAGGCCTCGCTGCCGGTCCTGCTGTCAGGAGTCAGGAGGATTGTTTCAGAGCTGACCTGTGACCTCTGAAGTGACCTGTGACCTCTGTAGTGACCTGTGACCTCTGAAGTGACCTGTGACCTCTGTAGTGACCTGTGACCTCTGTAGACCAGTGACTTCTGAAGTGACCTCTGTAGTGACCTGTGACCTCTGAGTGACCTGTGACCTCTGTAGTGACCTGTGACCTCTGAAGTGACCTGTGACCTCTGAAGTGACCTGTGACCTCTGTAGTGACAAGTGACCTCTGAAGTGACCTGTGACCTCTGAAGTGACCTGTGACCTCTGAAGTGACCAGTGACCTCTGAAGTGACCTGTGACCTCTGTAGTGACCTGTGACCTCTGTAGTGATCTGTGACCTCTGTAGTGACCTGTGACCTCTGCGGTCTATAGTGACCTCTAAAATCATCTTGGGGGTCCGCACTACATATTGTCCCCCCGAGTCTAACGCCGCTGTCTCCAACTCCTCTGACAAACTTTACATTATAAACTAATCAAGACTATCAAAACTAAACAAAACAGGTAAAGCAAAAACATCTCCATGTCTGACCTCAGTCACTGCAACAAAGAGAAGAACAAAGTGTTGAGACCAACTTCTGTTATTGAACAAATATTTATATTTGCAAATAAATCCATTAAAAATCCTCCAGTGTGATTTCCTGATTCTTTCCTCTGTCTCAAAGTTGAAGTGAAACTATGATGAAAATCACAGGCCTCTCGTCTTTTTAAGTGGAGAACTTGAACAGTTGGTGGCTGAATAAAGACTTTTTGCCCCACTGCATTTTACTCGAGTAAGAGTACTGTTACTTCAATACAAATGTCACTTCAGTAGGAGTAAAAGTATGCTGTCAGAAAGGTACTTTGAAAAAGACAATGCCTTTAAAGTGACTTAAGTTTGTGTCTTGTTCCACAGCTTTGCTTAATGATAAACTTTGATACGACCTTTAACCCCTGGCACGCCCTCCGCCTCCTCATGCAGGTTTTACTCATACTTTATTGTCCCACATGTGAGATCACGGTTTATTTAATGATTATTGGAGAATGTGTGGAATGCTGTGTCCGGGTGGTTCACATGAATAATGTGCAAAGACACAGGGACAGTACAGGCTGCACTGGTCCCGCTGGTCGGAGCAGCTCCACAGACGTCACACATGCCTCAGGTGTGTGTGGGCGTTTCTTGTACTGTGTTCACCTGCCTGACACAAATCAGGACCCAAGATGTAAACGTGTCATTATTAACCCAACAGCATGTTGTAAAGTCAGATAAGCGTTAAAACAGGTTAAGGTTTAGGTCTGTTCTAGTGACATGATGAAGCACGGGTCATTTTCTCCTGTAGTTTCTGTTGCACATGAACAAACACGTTACATCAACCATGAACATCCTTGACCTCCATCTTGTAAATCTTTCTCAACACTGGTTTAATATCCATCCATTTTCTTCTGCTTATCCGGGGCCGGGTCGCGGCGCAGTCTAAACAGGTACTCGCAGACTTCCATCACCCCAGACATGTCCTCCAGCTCCTCCGGTGGGACCCCAAGGCGTTCCCAGGCCAGAGAGACATAGTCCCTCCAGCGTGTCCTGGGTCTTCCCCGGGGCCTCCTCCCGGTGGGACATGCTCAGAACACCTCCCGAGGGAGGCGTCCAGGAGGCATCCTGAGCAGATGCCCGAGCCTCAGCTGGTTCCTCTCGACGTGAAGGAGCAGTGGCTCTACTCCGAGCTCCTCCCGTGTGACTGAGCTCCTCATCCTGTCTCTAAGGGAGCGCCCAGCCACTCTGCGGAGGAAACTCATTTCGGCCGCTTGTATCTGTGATCTTGTCCTTTCGGTCATGACTCTGGGTCATAGGTGAGGTGAACGTAGACTGACCGGTAAATCGACTCAGCTCCTTCTTCACCACGACGGTCCGATACAGCGACCGCATCACTGCAGACGCTGCACCGATCCACCTGTCAATCTCACGCTCCATCCTTCCCTCACTGGTGAACAAGACCCCGAGATACTTGAACTCCTCCACTTGAGGCAAAGACTCCCCAACCCACCCGGAGAGGGCAGCTGGTTTAATATAACAAACAAAATGCTGTGAATCCTGTCTGATCTGCTCCTGGTAATAATCCAGCCTGAAGAATCAACTTTCCAACAGAACGCTCAGGATTCTCAGTCTATATCGTTTTCAATGGGATTTTTTTTTTTTTTTTTTTAAGTAGGGCTGTGTATTAAGAAAAGAGACATTGGAGAGACAGAAATAAACTGTGCTCCTTTGCTTCCGTCTGTGTCAGAGATCGACTGATTTGATCTCGACTGGGTTTTTCATGACTGTCGCTGATATTCATTGTTTAGAATCCAGAGCAACTGAACTGAGCCCATCAGCTCTGCCCAGACTTTTGGGCCAATATGTTGGCCCAATTTAGATTATTGTTGCTCAATAATTTAAATTTACTACAAATAAATTACAACTACAATCCATCCACAGAGACTCTGAGTCCATTTACTTAAAGAGTCACGTCTGAAATTCACTCAGATGCAAACAGGAAAGTTCCACTTTAAATCCTGTGATCATCATCTCCATGGACATCCCAGGAGCAGAGGCTTCAACAACGACGACAAAGCATCCTGAAGCAGACACCCACCTCCAAGGAGCAGACATCCACCTCCGAGGAGCAGACACCCACCTCCGAGGAGCAGACATCCACCTCCGAGGAGCAGACACCCACCTCCAAGGAGCAGACACCCACCTCCGAGGAGCAGACATCCACCTCCGAGGAGCAGACACCCACCTCCGAGGAGCAGACACCCACCTCCGAGGAGCAGACACCCACCTCCGAGGATGAGACACCCACCGAGGAGCCGAGGAGCAGACACCCACCTCCGAGGAGCAGACACCCACCTCCGAGGAGCAGACACCCACCTCCGAGGAGCAGACACCCCACCTCCGAGGATCAGACACCCACCTCCGAGGAGCAGACACCCACCTCCGAGGAGCAGACACCCACCCTCCGAGGAGCAGACACCCACCTCCGAGGATCAGACACCCACCTCCGAGGATCACCCACCTCCGAGGAGCAGACACCCACCTCCGAGGAGCAGACACCCACCTCCGAGGAGCAGACACCCACCTCCGAGGAGCAGACACCCACCTCCGAGGAGCAGACACCCACCTCCGAGGAGCAGACACCCACCTCCGAGGATCAGACACCCACCTCCGAGGATCAGACACCCACCTCCGAGGAGCAGACACCCACCTCCGAGGAGCAGACACCCACCTCCGAGGATCAGACACCCACCTCCGAGGAGCAGACACCCACCTCCGAGGGAGCAGACATCCACCTCCGAGGAGCAGACACCACCCCTCCGAGGAGCAGACACCCACCTCCGAGGATGAGACACCCACCTCCGAGGAGCAGACACCCACCTCCGAGGATCAGATCAGACAGATGTAATAGAATGTGGAATCTTTTGTTCTTCACAGTTATGGAAGCACATCTCCACACTGCCCAGTGAGGTGGAGGTGATGATTTTGATCTTTCAGAAAAGATGGAGGCTGGAAACAACTTCACAAAGTTTGTTTTTATTGCAGTAACACTTTACAGATGTTGCGTTGTTTTTTTGGAGTAGTTAAAACTGAGGAACAGCTCATAAAGCTCCAGGGTTGTGGGTTCAAATTCAACTCATTACAATTAGATGATTGTCTCACCTCCAGTTTACTCTAAGATTTTCTTCTTCAGACAGTTGAGAGCGGCATCTGAGGCGGAGGTATTTGTACCGGTCGTTGAGAGCTGGGTCGGAGGCTGGAGTGTTTGTACGAGTCGTGGGTCGTGGGGTCAGAGGTGGAGGTGTTTGTACGAGTCGTGGGGTTGGAGGCGGAGGTGTTTGTACGAGTCGTGGGGTCGGAGGCTGGAGTGTTTGTACGAGTCGTGGGTTGTGGTGTCGGAGGCGGAGGTGTTTGTACGAGTCGTGGGTCGTGGGGTCAGAGGCGGAGGTGTTTGTACGAGTCGTGGGGTCGGAGGCGGAGGTGTTTGTACGAGTCGTGGGTTGTGGTGTCGGAGGCGGAGGTGTTTGTACGAGTCGTGGGGTCGGAGGCGTTTGTACGAGTCGTGGGGTCGGAGGCGGAGGTGTTTGTACGAGTCGTGGGTCGTGGGGTTAGAGGCGGAGGTGTTTGTACGAGTCGTGGGGTTGGAGGCTGGAGTGTTTGTACGAGTCGTGGGTTGTGGTGTCGGAGGCGGAGGTGTTTGTACGAGTCGTGGGGTCGGAGGCGTTTGTGTTTGTCGTGGGTTGTGGTGTCGGAGGCGTTTGTACGAGTACGGGGTCGGAGGCGGAGGCGTTTGTACGAGTCGTGGGTTGTGGTGTCGGAGGCGGAGGTGTTTGTACGAGTCATGGGGTCGGAGGCGTTTGTACCAGTCGTGGGGTCGGAGGCGGAGGTGTTTGTACAGATTGTGGGGTCGGAGGCGGAGGTGTTTGTACGAGTCGTGGGGTCGGAGGCGGAGGTGTTTGTACAGGTCGTGGGGTCGGAGGCGGAGGTCGTTGAGAGCTGTTTCAGAGGTCGAGGTGCAGGGTGGAGCAGCAGGATCACGGTGGACACATCTGACGCTGTGTCTGATCCTCAGTCCCTTTGAGCTCCACAGGTGGTGCTTGAGCGTCGATGGGTTGTAGGTGGTTGGTGGGAGGTACCAGAGTCTCCGCCCAGCTCCAGACTCAGACGCAGAAGGAGGGAGAACAGCACAAAAACACAGGGCAGACTCATTTGACTGGAACCGAACGCTCTGGGTGACGTTGCTCTCACTTAGTTCACTTCTTTATACAGTCTGTGGATAGGACTTTATCAGTAGAGGTACTTCCATAACTATTACTTAACAACTAGATGTTAACAAGGGCCAAAATGTATGTAAACTGCACAATAGTTCTGATTAGAGTAATATAAATATGTGACAATAACTTTATTTGGTTGAATGAAGATTTAAATTGACAGAAAAACACCTTCCTTCTGCACAAATCGTCTCTGCATTTGGATGGAATTTTTCAAAAATTATGATTCAAAGATCTGTTGAAAACTATAACTAGTAATATGTATTTTTCATGTGTACTTTTGGTACACATGACATTGGTGGGGGACATTGGAGGACAGTGGAGGACAGTTGGGGACAGTGGGGGACAGTTGGGGGACAGTGGGGGACAGTGGGGGGACAGTTGGGGACAGTGGGGGAACAGTAGGGGACAGTGGAGGACAGTGGGGGACAGTGGAGGACAGTTGGGGACAGTGGAGGACAGTGGGGGGACAGTTGGGGACAGTGGGGGGAACAGTAGGGACAGTGGAGGACAGTGGGGGACAGTGGAGGACAGTTGGGGACAGTGGGGATAGTGGGGGACAGTTGGGGACAGTGGGGGGAACAGTAGGGGACAGTGGAGGACAGTTGGGGACAGTGGAGGACAGTTGGGGACAGTGGGGGAACAGTGGAGGACAGTTGGGGACAGTGGGGGGACAGTGGAGGACAGTGGAGGACAGTAGAGGATAGTGGGGGACAGTTGGGGACAGTGGGGGGAACAGTAGGGGACAGTAGGGGACAGTGGAAGACATTGGGGGACAGTAGAGGACAGTGGGGGACAGTGGGGGACAGTGGGGGACAGTAGAGGACAGTGGAGGATAGTAGAGGACAGTGGAAGACAGTGGAGGACAGTAGAGGACAGTGGGGGACAGTGGAGGACAGTGGAGGACAGTGGGGGACAGTGGAGGATAGTAGAGGACAGTGGGGGACAGTGGAGGACAGTAGAGGACAGTGGGGGACAGTAGAGGACAGTGGAGGACAGTAGAGGACAGTGGAGGACAGTGGGGGACAGTGGAGGATAGTAGAGGACAGTGGGGGACAGTGAGGGACAGTGGAGGACAGTGAGGGACAGTGGAGGATAGTAGAGGACAGTGGAGGACAGTGAGGGACAGTGGAGGATAGTGGAGGACAGTGGAGGACAGTAGAGGACAGTGGAGGACAGTGGGGGACAGTGGAGGACAGTAGAGGACAGTAGAGGACAGTGGAGGACAGTGGGGGACAGTGGGGACAGTGGAGGACAGTGGACAGTGAGGGACAGTGGGGGACAGTGGAGGACAGTGAGACACTGGAGACACTGTCGTCCTTCACTGAGGCTCTTTAAACAGGAAACTGCTGCTGTTTTGTACATTTACGTTTGTTTCTGTCTCTTGTTCCGGTTTGTTTCAGTGAAACGTGTCTTTCTCAGGACAGATGTTCTGTAGGAGCAGCTCTTCAGGTCGACATGAGTCTGCATCTGATTATGAAGCGTTTTTTTTAAGGAAGTACACGTTAGCATGGTAGTTGTTGTTAGCTTTACTATGACAAAAAACTGGCCTCTGAAAGTTATGAAAAGTGCTTATAAAATCTGAAATGTACAAGGTAAGAGAGGAATAACTTTGACCACTGGCATCAAAGTCTGTTTCCATGGAAACCAGCAGGCAACATCATGAGGCCAGTTATGTTCATGTATGTGCTCTGTGTTCATGTATGTGCTGTGTGTTCATGTATGTGCTCTGTGTTCATGTATCTGCTCGGTGTTCATGTATGTGCTCTGTGTTCATGTATGTGCTCGGTGTTCATGTATGTGCTCGTGTTCATGTATGTGTTCATGTATGTGCTGTGTGTTCATGTATCTGCTCGGTGTTCATGTATGTGCTGTTCATGTGTTCATGTATGTGCTCGGTGTTCATGTATGTGCTCGGTGTTCATGTATGTGGTCATGTATGTGGTCGGTGTTCATGTATGTGGTCGGTGTTCATGTATGTGCTCGGTGTTCATGTATGTGTTCATGTTCATGCTGTGCTGTGTATGTGTTCATGTATGTGCTCGGTGTTCATGTATCTGCTCGGTGTTCATGTATGTGCTCGTGTATGTGTTCATGTATGTGCTGTGTGTTCATGTATCTGCTCGGTGTTCATGTATGTGCTGTGTGTTCATGTATGTGCTCAGTGTTCGTGTATGTGCTCGGTGTTCATGTATGTGCTGTGTGTTCATGTATCTGCTCGGTGTTCATGTATGTGCTGTGTGTTCATGTATCTGCTCGGTGTTCATGTATGTGTTCATGTATGTGCTCTGTGTTCATGTATGTGTTCATGTATGTGCTCGGTGTTCATGTATGTACTCTGTGTTCATGTATGTGCTGTGTGTTCATGTATCTGCTCGGTGTTCATGTATGTGCTCGTGTATGTGTTCATGTATGTGCTGTGTGTTCATGTATGTGCTGTGTGTTCATGTATGTGCTCGGTGTTCATGTATGTGCTGTGTGTTCATGTATGTGCTGTGTGTTCATGTATCTGCTTGGTGTTCATGTATGTGCTGTGTGTTCATGTATCTGCTCGGTGTTCATGTATGTGCTGTGTGTTCATGTATGTGCTCGGTGTTCATGTATGTGCTCGTGTATGTGTTCATGTATGTGCTGTGTGTTCATGTATGTGCTGTGTGTTCATGTATGTAGTCGGTGTTCATGTATGTGCTCGGTGTTCATGTATGTGGTCATGTATGTGGTCGGTGTTCATGTATGTGCTCGGTGTTCATGTATGTGCTCGTGTATGTGTTCATGTATGTGCTGTGTGTTCATGTATGTGCTCTGTGTTCATGTATGTGTTCATGTATGTGCTCGGTGTTCATGTATGTGCTCTGTGTTCATGTATGTGCTGTGTCTTCATGTATCTGCTCGGTGTTCATGTATGTGCTGTGTGTTCATGTATGTGCTCGGTGTTCATGTATGTGGTCATGTATGTGCTGTGTGTTCATGTATGTGGTCATGTATGTGCTCGGTGTTCATGTATGTGGTCGGTGTTCATGTATGTGCTCGGTGTTCATGTATGTGGTCATGTATGTGGTCGGTGTTCATGTATGTGCTCGGTGTTCATGTATGTGTTCATGTATGTGCTCGGTGTTCATGTATGTGTTCATGTATGTGCTCGGTGTTCATGTATGTGCTCGGTGTTCATGTATGTGCTCAGTGTTCATGTATGTGTTCATGTATGTGCTCGGTGTTCATGTATGTGTTCATGTATGTGCTCAGTGTTCATGTATGTGTTCATGTATGTGCTCGGTGTTCATGTATGTGGTCATGTATGTGCTCGGTGTTCATGTGCTGTGTGTTCATGTATGTGCTCTGTGTTCATGTATGTGCTCGGTGTTCATGTATGTGTTCATGTATGTGCTCAGTGTTCATGTATGTGTTCATGTATGTGCTCGGTGTTCATGTATGTGCTCGGGTGTTCATGTATGTGTTCATGTATGTGCTCAGTGTTCATGTATGTGTTTCATGTATGTGCTCGGTGTTCATGTATGTGGTCATGTATGTGCTCGTATGTGTTCATGTATGTGCTCGTGTATGTTCATGTATGTGCTCGGTGTTCATGTATGTGCTCGGTGTTCATGTGTGCTCGGTGTTCATGTATGTGTTCATGTATGTGCTCGGTGTTCATGTATGTGTTCATGTATGTGCTCGGTGTTCATGTATGTGCTGTGTGTTCATGTATGTGTTCATGTATGTGCTCGGTGTTCATGTATGTGTTCATGTATGTGCTCGGTGTTCATGTATGTGCTCGGTGTTCATGTATGTGTTCATGTATGTGCTCAGTGTTCATGTATGTGTTCATGTATGTGCTCGGTGTTCATGTATGTGGTCATGTATGTGCTCGTGTATGTGTTCATGTATGTGCTGTGTGTTCATGTATGTGTTCATGTATGTGCTCGGTGTTCATGTATGTGTTCATGTATGTGCTGTGTGTTCATGTATGTGTTTGTATGTGCTCGTGTTCATGTATGTGTTCATGTATGTGTTCATGTATGTGCTCATGTATTCATGTGTGTGTTCATGTATGTGCTCGGTGTTCATGTATGTGGTCACATGTATGTGTCGTATGTGTTCATGTATGTGCTGTGTGTTCATGTATGTGTTCATGTATGTGCTCGGTGTTCATGTATGTGTTCATGTATGTGCTCGGTGTTCATGTATGTGTTCATGTATGTGCTGTGTGTTCATGTATGTGCTGTGTGTTCATGTATGTATGTGTTTCATGTATGTGCTCGTGTGTTCATGTATGTGTTGTATGTGCTCGTATGTTCATGTATGTGCTCGGTGTTCATGTAGTGTTCATGTGTTCATGTATGTGCTCGGTGTTCATGTGTTCATGTATGTGTCATGTATGTGCTCGGTGTTCATGTATGTGTTCATGTATGTGCTGTGTGTTCATGTATGTGTTCATGTATGTGCTGTGTGTTCATGTATGTGTTCATGTATGTGCTCTGTGTTCATGTATGCTGTTCATGTATGTGCTCGTGTTTCATGTATGTGAAGGTGGTGGTTGTTGAGGCCGTGATGGTTCGTTCTGTTTCACTCTCAGTGTCTCTCCTGCAGAAAGTGACTGAGCCTGAATCCAACCCAATAAACGAACGTTCTGTTATTTAGACTCAACCAGAGTGAGTCTCCTCCAGGATCAGGACTGAATATTCTCCCCTTTGTCACATATGGCACAGATTAGTTTTTGTACTAAATCCTGGTTTGGCCCAGTTTAGTCCTGATGTAGTAGTAGTTGTAGTATTAGTAATCTACAACTACTACAACTATTATTACTAGAAATGTCCTTATTATGGACAAAAGTTATTACTACTCCTACTACTACAAATACAACTACTACAACTGCTATTGTTGTAACGTGCTGTGAAACGTACTTATTGTGGGGCAAAGGTCATGGCTACTACTACTACTACTACTACTTTTACTACTACTACTTTTACTACTTCTACCTCGCAAAGAAATGTCCTCTTGTGGGACAAAGGTTATTTTACAAAACGGAACACACTCCCTTATATAGTCAACACCAGCCTGCACCAAACACCTCTGTCCCAGGACGTGAGGACAGGTCGAGCAGGTCTTCTGACGCACTGGGACCGGACTGAGTCAGATGCCCTCCCTGTCCTAACACGTTTGTCCTGGTCCTGGAGGCAAAACCACACCCGACATGGAAAAACAACACGCTACAAGGCTGCGCTCACAATAATTTATTTTTACAAAAACAGTACAAGTATAAAGTGTCCTTCAGTCAACTTCAAATACAGTACTTTGGTAAAGAGCTGGACATGTGCTGTGTCAGATGCCCTACCATCCTCGTATTTCCCTGTAGTGTTAAACTGAGACGGGGGCAGGTCAGCACTAGTGTCAAAATGGTCAATATTTCTGTTTTCACAGACGTTAGTGGAACCAGCCACTTTGTTTAAGTCCATGAAATGTTGACACAAACATTTCAAACAAACACATTTGAAACAGCATAAGGCACCTCAGAACATTCTTTAGTGTTCAAATTTCTACAGCTCAGAAATTCAACTGTAAAGTCTACGTGGAATGTGCAACATGCAGCAGATACGTCCCTGTGTCCTCCAGCAGAGACGATTCCTTCAGTGGCCTGTCCCAAAATGGGTCTGTAGGGGGCGCTGTCAGCTTCTGCTTGGCTTACCCCTTTAGGCTTGCCCTTTGAGGCTTGTACCCTGGTTGTCTTTTTAGTCTTGCCCCTTGAAGATTGTTCCCTGGTTTTCCCTTGAAGCTTACCACCCGAGCACTGCCCCTTTAGGCTTGTCCTTTAATGCCTTTGAAGCCTATAGGCCAGTGCCCTGGTTACAGGCTTGTCCCTTGAGGTTTGTCCCTTGAGGTTTGTCCCTTGAGGTTTGCCCCTTGGCGTTCCCTCGAGGCTTGCCCCTCGAGGTTAGCCCCTTGATGTTTGTCCCTTGAGGTTTGCCCCTGGAGGTTAGCCCCTTGATGTTTGTCCCTTGAGGCTTGCCCTTCGAGCCTTGCCCCTTGGCGTTCCCTCGAGGCTGGCTCTCATCTCTTCTTGCGGCTCTGTCTCTGGCTCCTCCTCCGCTGAAGGATCATGTCATGGAGCTTGTCCAGTCCCGGCTGCAGACCGTCCCCGTCCAGAGCGGAGCAGCCCTGAGTGTGGTGCAGAGTGGACGGGCTGAGCTCGTGGAGAGACAGGGCCTTCTCCACCTGAGGAACATAAGAGACAGGGTCAGAAACAGGGTCAGGGTCAGGGTCAGAGACAGATATAAATCTTAGTTGACTGTGTAAACAGCCGTATTTTTATTTAAATGTCTTTCTTCCATTTTACGTAAGAATCTGCTCAAAAAGACCAATGTGATGCACAAACTGGAGCAGACACATATGCACAGACTGGGCCAGTGCTGAGAAAAAAACTCCGACGTCACTCGATACTGCGGCCTCCCCCCGGCCCCGGATCAGCAGAAGAAAACGGTGGATCACCTGATACGATGTTGAAACCGACACACGGCCCATCCCTGATTTAAACCTGTTCTTGCTCTTTTGTTCGGTGTTGTTTTAAAATGTTTGACTGCACAAAACCAAGAGGAGCAGTGTTTTCTCCAAAGATAATTATCCATTTTTTTCATAATCAGAGGCTTAAAAATGCTAAAGAAAATGGAAAGAATATGGTAAATTTGTTGATATTACTTCACGTGAACCAGTTTCTATCCCTCAGTGTCTTAAACTCATCAGGAGGTTCAGACAAACTGTTTGTGGAGAGTTGAACCCACAGCTGTGATGATGTAACTCATCCCAGAATCTGCCCGAGGAAAGCACAGAGTGACGACGGTTTTGAGCTTTAGGACAGAACGGCCCAGCTCCACTGTGCACACGAGTCTCACATTTCACCACATTTCAGACTTTTTCAGTTTGATTTGAGTGAGGGAAACTATGACTGATCTGATGTGTCAATAAAAATGAACAGAAACGAGACAAAGGTCCAATAGTTGAATTTCCAACCCGTCGTAGAAAACTCCTTCTAAAGATATTCAGGAAACATTTCTGTGAATGTGACTTTTTTAGTATCGATAACTGCTCAGATAAGTTTGTAGTTTCAATACTAGTTTTAGTATCGATCAGTGTCTTATTTGATGCTTTTGACACTAATGTCAATAAAAATGCATAAAATAAAAAAGAGAAAAAATTCAAACCTCATATATATGAAGTAATTCCAGTTAAATATATTCTACATCTTGTTCACTAAAAACTCAAATCGTTACCAGTAAATCTGGACATTTGTCATTATTGTCAAAAGTAATAAAGTCTGTTAGTGATGCTCCGATCAATATGAAATTATAAATAGATTATTTTTTATACCATGTTGGCATCAGAAATAATCTATGAAAAATTATAGTTAAAAAAGAATAATTAAGTCAAAGATTTTCCTAAAAACAGTGTACGCACATGGACAAAACTGTTGGTACCGTCGGTTAATGAAAGAAAAACTCGTCACAGAAATAACTTGAATCTGACTAAAGTAAAAAAAAAAAAAAAAAATTCAGTCCACAGAACTGAAGAAGAGACTTGGACGAGCGAAACGTCTTCACTCCTACAACGATTTGTCCAGTGACAGATTTGAACTTCGTCTTTTGCTGTGGATCTGGACGACTGAGGATTTAAACACATCAAATTTAACCAATGAACGTCAGACGTTGCTTTTCAACCACGCCTCAACAGAATTATTTTAAAAAATAAAGTCCTGAAACAGGCCTAGACAAAAATAATGGTTCCCTTAGTATTTTGTAACAGAACCTTTTGAGGCAAACCCTGCGAACGATTCGTGTAACTGTCAGTGAGACGTGTTTTGGCTCCTCCTCATGAGGAAACTGCTCCAGTCTCAGGTTTGACGGAGCCTTTTCCAGATGTTTCAGCTCCTTCCAAAGATGCTCGATGTGGGTCAGGGCTCATGAAGGACACTTCAGAACAGTCGTTTGACCCATGACCCTGAGACATTTGACCCATGACCCTGAGTCGTTTGACCCATGACCCTGAGACGTTTGACCCATGACCCTGAGACGTTTGACCCATGACCCTGAGACGTTTGACCCATGACCTGAGACGTTTGACCCATGACCCTGAGACGTTTGACCCATGACCCTGAGACGTTTGACCCATGACCCTGAGACGTTTGACCCATGACCCTGAGACATTTGACCCATGACCCTGAGACGTTTGACCCATGACCTGAGACGTTTCTGACACTGGCACATTTCTCTCCCTTGATAGTCTTGAGATTTATTCCTCTGCACAGATTCAAGACCCTGTGATGCAGCAAAGCCCCAGAACATGAGCCTCCTCCATGTTCCACAGGAGGGACAGTCTTTTCTTCAGATGCTTCATTTTTCCGTCTGTGAACATAGAGCTGATGTGCCTGGGTAAAAAGTTCCATTTTTGTCTCTGTCCATAGACTTTCTCCCAGAAGCTTTCTGGTTTGTCCACATGTAGTTTGGCAAATTCCAGTCTGACTTTTTTCTGATTTGTTTTCCTCGTTGGTCGTCTCCCGTTAAGTCGACTTTGGCTCAAATGACGGACGGCGCGATCTGACACTGATGATCCTTGAAGTTCACCTTTAATGTCTTTAGAAGTTTTTCTGGGCTCTTTTGTGACTGTTCGTATTATCCGTCTCTTTGATTTGTCATCAGTTTTCCTCCAGAGAGGTTGGCTACAGTCCCATGGATCTTAAATTTCTGAATAATATTTGTAAGTATCACAGGAACATCAAGCTGCTGGAGATGGTCTTATAGCCTTCACCTTTAACATGCTTGTCTATCATTTTCTTTCTAATCTGCTGAGACTCTTTGCTTCCTCTGGTCTTTCTGCTTCCTGGGCCCCTGCATCACCCAGGACCTCAAGTCCTGGGTGATGCAGGGGCCTAGGAAGCACTCTGAGATTTCCTTGAAATGTAAAGTGCAATACAAATAAAATTCATTATTATTATTATTAAGTGGGAGCCGACCATCAGCTCCTCATCAAGAAAGTCCAGCAGAGGATGTACTTCCTGCAGCAGCTGAGGAAAGACAAGCTGCCGGTCCAGATGATGGTGCAGTTCTACACGGCCATCACTGAGTCCATCCTCCTCCTCCTCCCATCACCTCCTCCATCCGCACCTCCTCCATCACTGACTCCATCCTCACTCCCTCCATCACCTCCTCCATCCTCACCTCCTCCATCCTCATCCTCCTCCCTCACCTCCTCCATCCTAAGTCCTCCTCATCACCTCCTCCATCACCATCCTCCATCCTCACCTCCATCCAGTCACCTCCTCCATCACCTCTCCATCCGCATCCCATCCTCACCTCCTCCATCACCTCCTCCATCACTAAATCCATCCTCACCTCCTCCATCACTAAGTCCATCCTCACCTCCTCCATCACTGACTCCATCCTCACCTCCTCCATCATTGAGTCCATCCTCACCTCCTCCATCCTCACCTCCTCCATCCTCACCTCCTCCATCACTGAGTCCATCCTCACCTCCTCCATCACCTCCTCCATCACTGAGTCCATCCTCACCTCCTCCATCACTCCTCCATCACTGAGTCCATCCTCACCGCCTCCATCCTCACCTCCTCCTCATCCTCACCCTCCTCACCGCCTCCACCTCCCTCCTCCATCCTCCTCCATCACTGAGTCCATCACCTCCTCCATCCTCACCTCCTCCATCACCTCCTCCATCACCTCCTCCATCACCTCCTCCATCACTGTGTGGTTCTCTGGGGCCACAGGGACAGACAGAGACTGCAGCACATTGTGCTCTGCTGAGAAGGTGATTGGCTGCAGCCTCCATCTCTCCAGGACCTGTACGTCTCCAGGACTCGGGTGGAGCAGGTCGTACAGCAGCTGACACTTCTCACCCTGGACATGGACTATTTCAGCCACTTCCCTCTGGCAGGAGGCTACGGTCCATCAGGACCAGAACCTCTCGTCACAAGAACAGTTTCTTCCCCTCTGCTGTTTGTCTCATGAACACTTCATAAACCTGCACTAAACTGGACACTTCATAACACTGGGCACTACATAATCCCATGATGCACTGCTGTTGTTCTGATGCTGCTGTTGTTTATATTTTCTCCCTCCTAAGTATTTTTATTTTATTTTAAACATATCTTTTATAACTTTGTGCATGCCCTTATTTGTATTTATTCAGTGTGTTTTTGTGTGTTCTATGTTACACTTTATCACCGAAGTAAGTTCCTCGTCTGTGAGCTCTGCTCACGGACAACGGCAATAAAACTTCTTCTGATTCTGATTGTTGAGTGTGGTACCAAACAGCACAGTGACCTGAGTGACCTGTAGTGACCTGAGTGACCTGTAGTGACCTGAGTGACCTGTAGCCCCCTGTAGCCCCACAGGTTTAGGGTTTAGACCCTCTGACTGATGCAGACCCTGTGAGGCTCATGTGACCTGGATGAACTTCTCTGGTCACATTATTTTCAGTCTTTTCTTGGAACCATCAGTTTTGTTCAGGCCTGTTTCATGAGTTTATTTTTTTTTTATAATTCTGTTGAAGCTCGGTTGAAAAGCAATGTCTGACTTTCACTGGTTAAATTTAATAGACATTTTATTTATTTTTACTTTTGTCAGATTCAAGTTGTGAGTTTTTCTTTCATTAACTGAAGGGGACCAACAATTTTGTCCATGTGTGAAATATTTGAATTGTACCAAATGTTTTTATGTAACTAAAAATATCACTGCTCTCTACTTCTGTACAGGACAGCATTAGCATTAGCATTAGCATTAGCCTCACCTGCGCTGGCGTCATAGCTCCGGGCAGGTCTTGCTTGTTAGCTAGCAGTAGTACGGGCGCCCCCTGGCTCTCCGGACAGCGCGCCATCCGGTGCAGCTCGGCCCGGGCCTCCTCCAGACGCTCGGGGTCGGCCGCGTCCACCACGAACACCAGCCCGTCTGTCCTGCGCGCGTACGCCTTCCACAGGGGGCGCTGTTTATCCTGGCCTCCCACGTCCCAAACCTGGTACAGACCGCCGCCGCTCAGCTTGATCCGCTCCATGTTGAAGCCCTTAGTCGGGACGGTGTCCACGAACTCGGCCAGTTTGAGGCGGTAGAGCAACGAGGTTTTACCAGACGAGTCCAAACCGATGACCACGATGTGCAGGGGCTGAGCGAGGCCCGGCAGGAAGGGGCTCCCAGGGGCCCGATCGCTCAGCTGGTTCCCCATCGCAGAGGAGACTTCAGAGGATGATTGATCTGAGGGAGAAAAGTACATTTTAATAATGTGCAGTTTGTTTCAAATGTCGTTTCTCTCTCAGTCGTCACCATCGTCTGACACGAGAGAAAGAAAGAAGCACCGCGCCAATAAATCCACTACATCCAGTACTACATCAGTACTACCTCAGTACTACATCAGTACTACATCCAGTACTACATCAGTACTACATCCAGTACTACATCAGTACTACATCAGTACTACATCAGTACCACATCAGTACTACCTCAGTACTACATCCAGTACTACATCAGTACTACATCCAGTACTACATCAGTACTACATCAGTACTACATCAGTACCACATCAGTACTACCTCAGTACTACATCCAGTACTACATCAGTACTACATCCAGTACTACATCAGTACTACATCAGTACTACATCCAGTACTACATCAGTACTACCTCAGTACTACATCAGTACTACATCCAGTACTACATCACTACTACATCAGTACTACCTCAGTACTACATCAGTACTACATCCAGTACTACATCAGTACTACCTCAGTACTACATCAGTACTACATCCAGTACTACATCACTACTACATCAGTACTACCTCAGTACTACATCCAGTACTACATCAGTACTACACAGTACTACATCAGTACCACATCAGTACTACCTCAGTACTACATCCAGTACTACATCACTACTACATCAGTACTACCTCAGTACTACATCAGTACTACATCCAGTACTACATCCAGTACTACATCAGTACTACCTCAGTACTACATCAGTACTACATCCAGTACTACATCACTACTACATCAGTACTACCTCAGTACTACATCCAGTACTACATCAGTACTACATCCAGTACTACATCAGTACTACATCAGTACTACATCAGTACTACCTCAGTACTACATCAGTACTACATCCAGTACTACATCACTACTACATCAGTACTACCTCAGTACTACATCCAGTACTACATCAGTACTACATCCAGTACTACATCAGTACTACATCAGTACTACATCAGTACTACCTCAGTACTACATCAGTACTACATCAGTACTAGACAACACAACAAGACAAGACAAGACAAGACAAGACAACACAAGACAAAAAAGACAAGACAAGACAAGACAAGACGAGACAAAAAAGACAAGACAAGACAAAAAAGACAAGACAAGACAAGACAAGACAAGACGAGACAAAAAAGACAAGACAAGACAAGACAAGACAAAAAAGACAAGACAAGACAAAAAAGACAAGACAAGACAAAAAAGACAAGACAAGACAAGACAAGACGAGACAAAAAAGACAAGACAAGACAAAAAAGACAAGACAAGACAAGACAAAAAAGACAAGACAAAAAAGACAAGACAAGACAAGACAACAAGACAAGACAAGACAAGACAAAAAAGACAAGACAAGACAAGACAACAAGACAAGACAAAAAAGACAAGACAAGACAAAAAAGACAAGACAAGACAAGACAACAAGAAAACAAAGAGCAAAAATACGAACTTAAACGTCTATTTAAGCAAAAGGGAAACACATTTAAAACTGCAAACTTCCAAAACTGAGATAAAGGGAAAAAGGAGGAACACAACTTCTCTGAACTGCGGTCAGAGAAGAACAGAGAAGAAAGAGGAGAGGAGAGGAGAGAAGAGGAGAAAGAGGAGAGGAGAGAAGAGGAGTGAAGAGAAGAAAATAAAAGAGGAGAGGAGTGAAGAGGAGAGGAGAAAATAAAATAAAAGAGGAGAGGAGTGAAGAGGAGAGAAGAAAGAGGAGTGAAGAGGAGTGAAGAGAAGAGAAGAAAAGAAAAGAGAAGAGTGAAGAGGAGAGGAGAAAAGAGGAGAGGAGTGAAGAGGAGAAAATAAAATAAAAGAGGAGAGGAGTGAAGAGAAGAGAAGTGGAGAGAAGAGAAGAAAAATGGAGAGGAGAGAAGAGGACAGGAGTGAAGAGTAGAGAAGAGTAGAAAAGAGGAGAGAAGAGGAAAAGAGGAGCTCTGCGCGGAGTGAGACCGGGGACTTTACCTGCGCCGCTCGGTCCGTGTCAGCTCCGTGTCGTTAAGTCCTCGGTGTGAATCCTCCGGTCTGAGTCTGAACGGGACTGAGTCTGGAGAGAAGAGAGAGAAGAGAGAGAAGAGAGAGAAGAGAGAGAAAACAGAGAACAGAGAGAAAACAGAGAACAGAGAGAACAGGCCACGCCTCCCTCTGAGACCACGTGACACACGCACGTACGTACACGACGCAGATTCAGGCTGATGTCTGTCAGACTGAGGCAGGAGGACCTCTGACCTTTGACCCGCCGGGACACGTCCCGGGGACAAACTGGACACGTCCCGGGGACAAACTGGACACGTCCCGGGGACAAACTGGACACGGAGAAACATGAATATGTATGGACCAATTCATAAAATGTAAATGAGCTCGTTTTAAATCATTCAGACTTGTTTTTAGCAGCGTTTTTATTATTTTTTTCTGCTCTTTGCCTCAGCGTGAAACCTGCAAAATAAAACCTGATGTTACTAAAAACCTGAGTCAGAACAAAGTGCTGATTCACAGAGGAGGTGAGTTCTGTTTATTCAAATATATTTACTCAAGTACCTTTATGAAATAGTTTTCAGACTTGACATATTTTTACTCCTGCTGGTAATAGAAAAGTACAGAGTAACAGTACTTTTACTCGAGTAATATTTACAGTGGGGCAAAAAAGTATTTAGTCAGCAACTGTTCAAGTTCTCCACTTAAAGATGAGACAGGCCTGGAGTTTTCATCGTGTGAACACTTCATCAAGAAAACAACTGTGGAGACACAGAGACTCAAACCCTGCAGAGACGTGTCCCCCTGATGAAGGACGTGTCCAGGCCCGTCTCAAGTTCGGATGATCCAGAAGAGACGGGGACAGAAGATCAAACCAAAATACAACTTTTTGGTCAAAACTTGTGGTGTTTGGAGGAGAAAGACGCTGAGTTGATTTAAAGTTTAAAGTTTAAGAGTGAGAGACGTCCAGGTGTCCAGGTGAGACCGTGTGTCCAGTGTCCAGGTGAGAGCCGTGTCAGGTGAGACGTGTGTCCAGGTGAGAGCCGTGTCCAGGTGAGACGTGTGTCCAGGTGAGACGTGTGTCCAGGTGAGACGTGTGTCCAGGTGAGACGTGAGACGTGTGTCCAGGTGAGAGCCGTGTCCAGGTGAGAGCCGTGTCCAGGTGAGAGCCGTGTCCAGGTGAGAGCCGTGTCCAGGTGAGACGTGTCCAGGTGAGAGCCGTGTCCAGGTGAGAGCCGTGTCCAGGTGAGACGTGTCCAGGTGAGAGCCGTGTCCAGGTGAGAGCCGTGTCCAGGTGAGAGCCGTGTCCAGGTGAGAGCTGTGTCCAGGTGAGACGTGTGTCCAGGTGAGACGTGTGTCCAGGTGAGACGTGTGTCCAAGTGAGATTTTCTGAAAATGCACTAAAGATAAAATGATTTGATCAAATTGCAGAAATATTGACTCAGCAGCTGTATTGTACGAAATGTTGATTTAAGCCTTGGATGTCCAAATGTGAAAGATCAAGTCCTCCTTCAGTAGGTTTACACAGCACTATGGCGCCCTCTGCTGGTCAGACTGTACCAGTGTAACTCAAGAGGAACCACGGCCCTGAGGTGAAGCACCTTCTGTGGTGGATTTGAGGAATAAAACTGAGACAGAACTTGTCTAGATGTCTTCACTCCACAGAGTCTGTCGCCTTAGAGGAGGAGGAGCAGGAGAGGAGGAGGGGCAGGAGGAGGAAGAGGGACAGGAGGAGGAGCAGGTGGAGGAGGAGGAGCAGGTGGAGGGGCAGGAGGAGGAGCAGGAGGAGCTGGAGAGGAGGAGCACAGAAGAACTTGTCTAGATGTCTTCACTCCACAGTCTGTCGCCTTAGCGGAGAAGGAGGAGGAGCAGGTGGAGGAGGAGGGGCAGGAGGAGCTGGTGGAGGAGGACAAGCAGAAGGAGCTGGTGGAGGAGAAGCTGGTGGACCAGGACGTGGCCCTGTGCTGCTGGAGGTCTGCCCAGGAGGGGGCGCTGTTGGCTGGAAACTCTGAAACTGGGTCAGACTGGAAGCTCACACCTGTCACAGAAGAGAAAGAGAAAGAAGAGAGAGGGAGGAGAGAGAAAGAAGAGAGGGAGGAGAGAGGGAGGAAAGATAGGAGAGAGGAAAGGAGAGAAGAGAGGGAGGAGAGAGAAAGAAGAGAGAGGGAGGAAAGAGAAAGAAGAGACAGGGAGGAGAGAGGGAGGAAAGACAGGAGAGAGGAGAGGAGAGAGAGAGGAGGAAAGAGGGGAGAGGAGAGGAAAGGGGGAGGGAGGAGAGGAGAGGAGAGGGGGAGGAGAGAAGAGAGTAGGAGGAAAGAGGGAAAAGAGGAGAGAGGGAGACAGAAAGGACGGAAAGAGAGTGAGAGGGAGGACAGAAGAGAGAGGGAGGACAGACAGAGTTAGTTGAAGAAGAGAGAAATAGTAAAGAAAGAGAGAAGAGAGGATAAACACAGAGAGAGAGAGAGATCAGCGTCTGCAGGTGAGTCCCACGACTGCACCCGGGTTTAGACCTGGTTTAGTCCTGGTTTAGTCCTGGTTTAGACCTGGTTTAGTCCTGGTTTAGTCCTGGTTTAGACCTGGTTTAGTCCTGGTTTAGTCCTGGTTTAGACCTGGTTTAGTCCTGGTTTAGTCCTGGTTTAGACCTTTAGTCCTTTAGTCCTGGTTTAGTCCTGGTTTAGACCTGGTTTAGTCCTGGTTTAGTCCTGGTTTAGTCCTGGTTTAGTCCTGGTTTAGTCCTGGTTTAGACCTGGTTTAGTCCTGGTTTAGTTTTTAGTCCTGGTTTAGTCCTGGTTTAGTTTTAGTCCTGGTTTAGACCTGGTTTAGTCCTGGTTTAGTCCTGGTTTAGTCCTGGTTTAGTCCTGGTTTAGTCCTGGTTTAGTCCTGGTTTAGTCCTGGTTTAGTCCTGGTTTAGTCTTGGTTTAGTTTTTGTTTAGTCCTGGTTTAGTCCTGGTTTAGTCCTGGTTTACCTCTGGTCAGAATCTTTTCCTGGTTTATGGCATAAATCCTGGATTAGCATTGTGTCGTGTTTATACCTGCTCCTCCTCCTCACTTTGCTCTGTAGTCCTGGTTTTCACTGGTTTGTGTGTCCTCACTTTGTTTTTGTGTCCTCACTTTGCCTCGTGTCCTCACTTTGTTGTGTGTCCTCACTTTGTTTTGTGTCCTCACTTTGCCTCGTGTCCTCACTTTGGTGTGTGTCCTCACTTTGCTGCGTGTCCTCACTTTGTTGTGTATCCTCACTTTGTTTTGTGTCCTCACTTTGCCTCGTGTCCTCACTTTGTTGTGTGTCCTCACTTTGCCTCGTGTGTCCTCACTTTGCCTCGTGTCCTCACTTTTTGTTGTGTGTCCTCACTTTGCCTCTCGTGTCCTCACTTTGCCTCGTGTCCTCACTTTGTTGTGTGTCCTCACTTTGCTGCGTGTCCTCACTTTGTTGTGTATCCTCACTTTGTTGTGTGTCCTCACTTTGCTGCGTGTCCTCACTTTGTTGTGTATCCTCACTTTGTTTTGTGTCCTCACTTTGCTCTGTGTCCTCATTTTGTTGTGTGACCTCACTTTGCCTCGTGTCCTCACTTTGTTTTGTGTCCTCACTTTGCTGTGTGTCCTCACTTTGTTGTGTGTCCTCACTTTGCTGCGTGTCCTCACTTTGTTGTGTGTCCTCACTTTTTTTTGTGTCCTCACTTTGCTGTGTGTCCTCATTTTGTTTTGTGTCCTCACTTTTGTTGTGTGCCTCACTTTGTTTTGTGACCTCACTTTGCTGCGTGTCCTCACTTTGTTGTGTATCCTCACTTTGTTTTGTGTCCTCACTTTGCTGTGTGTCCTCATTTTGTTTTGTGTCCTCACTTTGTTGTGTGTCCTCACTTTGTTTTGTGTCCTCACTTTGCTCTGTGTCCTCACATTGTTGCGTGTCCTCACTTTGCTCTGTGTCCTCACATTGTTGCGTGTCCTCACCTTGTTGCGTGTCCTCACTTTGCTGCGTGTCCTCACTTGTGCTGCTAGGTTCCTGATGAGGAGGTGCACATATGACATAACCCCTGTTCTCCACTCACTTCATTGGCTGCTTATCCAGTCTAGGACACACTATAAAATCCTCCTCACCCACCAGTGCATCCGCGGACCTGCCCCTGCCTCATCTCACAGACCTCCTCACCCACATACGACCTCACCCAATCTTCACTCATCCACCTCTCACTGCCTCCACCAGCCCACGACCAGACTCTCCCCTGTGGGAGACACTTTCAGGCTGCTGCCCCTCGATTGTGGTGTCCTCCCAGAGTCTCTGAGGGCACTGCAAAGTGTCAAGGCCTTTAAAAAGGCCTTAAGACATTCTTGTTTAAAAAGTCTTATCAGGTTTTATGACTTTTTAACTTGTTTTTTTTTTTTAACTGCTATTAATTATTTTAATATCTGCAAAGTAAATTAAATTGTAATGTGTTTTTTATGTTTTTACTTTCTCTGGTTTATGGTGTGTGTGTGTCTGTAGCACTCTGAGATTAATTTGAAATGTAAAGTGCAATACAAATAAATTTATTATTATTATTATTATTACTTTGTTGCGTGTCCTCACTTTGTTGCGTGTCCTCACTTTGTTGCGTGTCCTCACTTTGTTGCATGTCCTCACTTTTGTTGCGTGTCCTCACTTTGTTGCGTTGTCCTCACTTTGTTGCGTGTCCTCACTTTGTTGCATGTCCTCACTTTGTTGCGTGTCCTCACTTTGCTGAGTGTGTTGCAGGATAGGGACATGTCAGCTATGCACTGGGAGGCCCGGAGGAGACAGAGCGCCCTGGAACGCCGCGCTGCACACAGGAACCAGGTACTCCCACTCAGAAACAGATACTCTTACCCAGAATCAGGTACTCTCACCCAGAATCAGGTACTCTCACCCAGAATCAGGTACTCAGGTACTCTCCACTCACCCACCAGAATCAGGTACTCTCACCCAGAATCAGGTACTCTCACCTAGAATCAGGTACTCTCACCCAGAATCAGGTACTCTCAGGTGACACAGCTCACTCAGCTCAGGTGACTCAGAGAGGGCGGGGCTGGGTCACCTGAGCTGAGTGAGCTGTGTCACCTTGAGCTGACAGGTGTGATTGGAGCTGTGACTTCCTCACAGTGACAGATCTGAGACGCT
>JAIEZT010000189.1:0-89832 GCA_019594935.1 Periophthalmus modestus | reverse complement strand
ACGTTTAGATTCATATTCATGTCATTTTTTCTCTTTTTTTTCTAAGAACCAGAGAAAGATTTATTTTGCAAGAGTCCAGACTCAACAGCGCCCTCTAGTTTATCTCTTTATATTTTTATGAGGCTTTAGAGACACAGACACAGGGAGAACATGCAAACTCCTCTAAAACACAAAACCTCAGACCCTGTACCTCTGACGCTGATTGTCACGAGCGTCCCCGAGCTGCTCCGTACTGATTGGTGGATTTCACACTGGTAGTGGGCGGAGTCTTGTAGCTGAGCAGACGATAGGTGAAAGGACAGGAAGTGGGTGGAATTCTCTCTGTGAAGCTCCGCCCCATTCCTGCTCAGAACCAGTGTAGGGGGTGGGGCTCCGTCTGACTGACAGGTGAGTGTGAGGCTCCGCCCCTCCAGTACCTGCTCCGGGCTGGCCAATAAGGAGACGTTTGTGGGCGGAGCTAAAGAGGAAACAACCAGTGTTAATTATTTATGAGTAAAGCAGAACTAAACCAGGACTAAACCAGGACTAAACCAGGACTGAACCAGGACTAAACCAGGACTAAACCAGAAACTAAACCAGGACTGAACCAGGACTGAACCAGGACTGAAACCAGGACTAAACAGACGTGAACCAGGACTGAACCAGGACTAAACCAGGACTAAACCAGAACTAAAACCAGGACTTGAACCAGGACTAAACCATGACATGAACCAGGAACAGGACTGACCAGGAATGAACCAGACTAAACCAGAAACTAAACCAGGACTGAACCAGGACTGAACAGGACTACGAACCAGGACAGGACGGAACCAGGACTAGGAACCAGGAACTAAAACCAGGACTAAACCAGGGACTAAAACCAGGACTAAACCAGGACTAAACCAGGACTAAACTAGGACGAAGCATAACTTAAATAGTGAATTCAACTCTGAACTAGGGCTGGGACGATATATGATCATTAATTGTGATCAAAGGTCGCGCACTTAATCGGTTCGCGGCATTTTTTAATAATCATGATCATCGCACACGATTATAAACAACTGTGCAGCACAAGACTGCCTTCTCAGTTTCTGGTTTTAATGTTAGTTCTGGTGTTTGTCCACAAGGGGGGCCCTCTGTCATGGCACTGAACTTGTATCGCTAGGTTAGCGCTAACAGAATAGCATTTTAGCATAGCTGATGGCTGAGGGCAGCCATGGTCTTTATCGTGTCCTTTGTCCTTTGTCGTGTCCTTTGTCGTGTCCTTTGGTCGTGTCCTTTGGCGTGTCCTTTGGCGTTGTCCTTTGGCGTGTCCTTTGTCGTGTCCTTTGTCGTGTGTCCTTTGTCGTGTCCTTTGTCGTGTCGTGTCCTTTGTCGGTCCTTTGTCGTGTCCTTGTCGTGTCCTTGTCGTGTGTCCTTTGTCGTGTCCTTTTCGTGTCCTTTGTCGTGTCCTTTAGTGCGTGTCGTGTCCTTTGTGTCCTTTGTCGTGTCCTTTGTCGTGTCCTTTGTCGTGTCCTTTGTCGTGTCCTTTGTTTGTCCTTTGTCGTGTCCTTTCCTTTGGTGTCCTTTGTCGTGTCCTTTGTCGTGTCCTTTATCGTGTCCTTTGTCCTTTGTCGTGTCCTTTGTGTGTCCTTTATCGTGTCCTTATCGTGTCCTTTGTCGTGTCCTTATCGTCGTGTCCTTTATCGTCCTTTGTCCTTTGTTGTGTTCTTTGTCGTGTCCTTTAAATGAAATATTTTAGCACAAATGAAAAAAAAAGTGCTGCTGTGATGTGCTCTGTCCGTAGGGGGCGCTACAGCATGAGGCGTTTTGTTGTGATGATGTTTACGGCGTCAGCTCCTATTGGACACTACAGTTTTCTAATGAGGAAGTCAGCGGATTTGTTTCTTTTATTAAATCATTTTAGATGAATATTGTGATTTAAAATGTGTAAATTATAACAGAATGATCCACAGAGATGAGAACCATAGAGACACAAGCTCAACAGCAGAATAAAGACGTGAACCTGTACCTCTGACGCTGATGTCACGGGCGTCCCGAGCTGCTCCGTACTGATTGGTGGATTCACACTGGTAGTGGGCGGAGTCTTGTAGCTGAGCAGACGATAGGTTGAAGGACAGGAAGTGGGTGGAATTCTCTCTGTGAAGCTCCGCCCCATTCCTGCTCAAAACTAGGGTAGGGGGCGGGGCTCCGTCTGACTGACAGGTGAGTGTGAGGCTCCGCCCCTCCAGCACCTGCTCCGGGATGGCCAATAAGGAGACGTTTGTGGGCGGGGCTAAAGAGGAAACAACCAGTGTTAATTATTTAAGAGTAAAGCAGAACTAAACCAGGACTAAACCAGGACTGAACCAGGACTAAACCAGGACTAAAGCAGGACTAAACCAGGACTGAACCAGGACTAAACCAGGTCTAAACCAGGTCTAAACCAGGACTAAACCAGGACTAAACCAGGACTAAACCAGGACTGAACCAGGACTAAACCAGGACTAAACCAGGACTAAACCAGGTCTAAACCAGGACTAAACCAGGACTGAACCAGGACTAAACCAGGACTAAAACAGGACTAAACCAGGTCTAAACCAGGACTGAACCAGGACTGAACCAGGACTGAACCAGGACTACAGCAGGTCTCCACTCACACATCAGTTGGACTTGGACTCTGGTCTCTCTGATGGTCTGGTCTGGACTGAGTTGGGGCAGGTTCATGGAGGCCCTGCAGATGTACTCCAGGCTCTGGTCTCGGTCCCTGGAGTCCGGTCTCTGGGGGGTGTAGTCCAGCTGGGACCGGACCACCGTAGACCCAGACTCCCCGCTGGTGCTGAGCAGGGTCCGGTTGCCCCTGATCCAGTCCAGGGTTAGGAGCTCGGGGGGGTACGCGTCCTTCACCTCACAGACCAGAGACGACTGGACCGAGACCGGGACTGAGACCGGACCAGAGACCAGCGGACGAGACGGCAGCGCTGAGGAGACAAGAGGAGGAGGAGGAGGTGAGAGGGAGTCTTTGGCTTTAAGATTCTGGAATGAGATGACGTCACAGGAGCAGAGAGGAGCAGAGAGGAACAGAGAGGAGCAGAGAGGAGCAGAGAGGAGAGGAGGAGAGAGGAGCAGAGAGGAGCAGAGCAGAGAGGAGCAGGAGCAGGAGCAGAGAGGAGCAGACAGGAGCAGACAGGAGCAGAGAGAGGAGGAGCAGAGAGGAACAGACAGGAGCAGAGAGGAGCAGGAGGAGCAGACAGGAGGAGAGAGGAGCAGGAGGAGCAGAGAGGAACAGGGAGTCTCGTACAGAGAGTCTCGTACACAGGGCAGAGAGGAGTACAGAGAGTCTCGTACAGGAGAGTCTCGAGCACAGAGAGTCTCGTACAGAGAGTCTCGTACAGGGAGTCTCGTACAGAGAGTCTCGTACAGAGAGTCTCGTACAGAGAGTCTCGTACAGAGAGTCTCGTACAGAGTCTCGTACAGAGAGTCTCGTACAGGGAGAACAGAACAGCTTTGTTCTGCAGGACGTGCAGTTCATAAATGTTTCTTTGAAGCCCTGAGTCACAGTCAGGCTGAGTTTGCTCTGAACACTGTTATTTCAGACGAGTGTCATAAAGAAGAACATTGTTTTATCACAGACGCAGCTCTCATTTTGGTCACGGTTTTGTTATTATGACCTGACCAGTTCAGTTCATTTTTAGTTATTCCTAAAAGACCAAACTCAGGCCCTCGCTCCAAAAAAAGGCCTTTAAAGTGAAGTGTTCTTAATGACACATTAGAACCAAGAATTTAACTTTTCTGTTGTTCAGTTTGAAACATGATCCAGTTCATTTTACACGGCCGTCTTTAAAAGCCTGAGACTTTCTGTTGAACAGAATGAAGCAGCCACACTGTTTAAAACGACACGTCTGTAAAGAGAAAAGCAAAGGGCCAAGGCAGCTGCCCTGGGGGACTCCACGCTCTAGTCCTCTGGTAGTAGAAAAACATTAAAATACACAGGGATCTGATGGTTTGGTAACGCTCCATCCATTTTTAAAACTATGGCAGATAAGTGTTTAAACAGTGAAACAGCATCAAAAACATCACAGACGGAACTAAAACCGAGAACATCAAACATCAAACATCAAACATCACTGTGGCCTGAGCATTTGTGCTGGAGATGTTCATTTTAAACCTCTGGAGGCCTGATCTGAGCATGTCTGAGCACTGCGGTATCATTTTTACCTAAAACATACAAGCGCTCCCCCCGAGGAGAAGTGCGCCCCCCTGAGGACAAGCGCGTCCTCGAGCGACACCTGGAACCTGCCTCTCTGGTTTTTCAGCTTTTGTTAAAAAAAAAAAAATTAATTGTACTCACAGTAAACCCGCACTTTGCTCATAATGTGCCTCATCTCTCCGGCACAGCTCGCTTTGCACAGCAGCGACTCGTCATGTTCCATCTGCACAGGGTCAAAGGTCACGGTGGAGTGCGTTGAATTAGCGCTGATGCTAGCCATTAGCGGGCGGTCGTCAGGAGGATTCCATTTGATGGTGGGAGTTCCAGAGCATCCCTGAACGGAGCAGACGAGCTGAGCGCGAGAGCCCAGAGCGAAGAGAGGAGAGCTGGGCTCAACGGAGACGAGGAGGAGGCCCTGAACGCACCGCGGAGGAGAGGAGAGGAGGAGGAGGAGGTAGGGCTGAGGGAGGAGAGGCACAGGGTGAGGTTTGCACTAGTGACATTTTAAACATTTTAAACTCCATTTGGATATTTTTGACAGTTCGTATAGTTTTGTTTCTGTCAAGTGTTTTCCAGTTGGTTTAGGAACTGGCTGAAATTACAGGAAGTTGAGCCGAGATAAAACAGAATCTCTCTTTTTCATTGTTCAGCAGTTGCCATGGAGACGAAGTGCACACATCAGCAAACACGAAAAGTTTTAAGATCTGTCTGAAAATGTAAGAAAAAAGTGATTTAAAGACGTGTTCAGGAGCCTGTGATCGACCCGAGCTCATGGTTCTGTTTAGAGTTTGATTTTACACTAAAAAAAAGAAAGTGACAGAAAAACTGTTGGCTAATGCTAATGCTAATACTAATGCTAGCTAGCTAGTGACTGTAATGTTATTATGAGGGACTTTTATAACCACACAGTTCAGCTCACCTGTCGAGTGCAGCTGAAATAAAAACTCAGACAGAGCAGTGCCTCTAGTTAGCATCACACCCCCATTAAATGTTGATGATGACATCATCTGCAAAGGATCAAAAAACCAAACTCCAGCCAAACGACGCCGTTTTGTGACGTTTAAATCTTTATGTAACAAAGTGAAGGTGAAACAGCAACAGTCACAAAATAAACCAAACACCAGGACTAAACCTGGACTGAACCCGGACTAAACCCGGACTAAACCAGGACTAAACCCGGACTAAACCCGGACTAAACCCGGACTGAACCAGGACTGAACCAGGACTGAACCCGGACTGAACCAGGACTGAACCCGGACTGAACCCGGACTGAACCCGGACTGAACCAGGACTGAACCCGGACTAAACCCGGACTGAACCCGGACTAAACCCGGACTAAACCAGGACTAAACCCGGACTAAACCCGGACTGAACCCGGACTGAACCCGGACTAAACCCGGACTAAACCAGAACTAAACCCGGACTGAACCCGGACTAAACCCGGACTAAACCAGGACTGAACCCGGACTAAACCCGGACTAAACCAGGACTGAACCCGGACTGAACCAGGACTGAACCCGGACTGAACCAGGACTGAACCCGGACTGAACCAGGACTGAACCAGGACTGAACCCGGACTGAACCCGGACTGAACCAGGACTGAACCCGGACTGAACCGGGACTGAACCGGGACTAAATCAAGACTAAACCAGGTCTAAACCAGGTCTAAACCAGGACTAAACCAGGACTAAACCAGGACTAAACCAGGACTAAACCAGGACTCAACCGGTTCTAAACCAGGTCTAAACCAGGTCTAAACCAGGTCTCTCTTTTTTTAACATAATACCTGTGATGTAAGTGTTTTCTGATCATGACTCAACACGACTCGGGGATAATTACATTCGTCACATTCGTCTGACTGTGGTTCACATAAATGGGACCAAACACTGAGTCACTTTTCAGTCTTTGTCTTTTTGATGAATTTAATTTTAAAAGTGAAAAACACTGGGCTCAGGTCCAGATGAACCTCAGAGGAGCAGCCGCGACCTGGAGCCAACACCTGAGCTCCACACGACACTGCAGAGGAAAAGAGGAAATCCCAGAACTAAGAAGAACTGAGACGTGTCTGGCTCAAGGACACAACGGCAGCAGGCACCAAAAGATTACACTGTCAGATTATATCAGAACTAAACCAGGTCTAAACCAGGACTGAACCAGGACTGAACCAGGACTGAACCAGGACTAAACCAGGACTAAACCAGAACTGAACCAGGACTGAACCAGGACTGAACCAGGTCGAACCCAGGAATAGACCAGGACCACACAGAACCCAGATGACCTCAAATCTAAAGTAGAACCAGGGCAAAACTAACTGGGTCACAAAGACTTTAGAGACTAGAGCAGAGGACCTCAAATCTAAACCAGTACTACCCAGGTCTAAACCAGGACTTAAACCAGGTCAAACCAAAGGACTTTACCAGGTCTAAAGGTCAACCAGGACTAAACCAGGACTAAACCAGGTCTAAAACCAGGTAAACCAGGACTAAACCAGGTCTAAACCAGGTCTAAACCAGGTCTAAACCAGGTCTAAACCAGGTCTAAACCAGGTCTAAACCAGGACTAAACCAGGACTAAACCAGGACTAAACCAGGTCTAAACCGGGTCTAAATCAGGTCTAAACCAGGACTAGGCAAGGTCTAAACCAGGTCCAAATCAGGTCTAAATCAAGAGTAAATCAGCTCTAAATCGGTACTAAATCAGGTCGAAATCAGAATGAAATCAGGACTAAGTCAGGAC
Organism: Periophthalmus modestus; assembly: GCA_019594935.1. Taxonomy (NCBI): domain Eukaryota; kingdom Metazoa; phylum Chordata; class Actinopteri; order Gobiiformes; family Gobiidae; genus Periophthalmus; species Periophthalmus modestus. Next base: position 82,928 of record JAIEZT010000189.1, on the reverse strand, counting down.
TAAAGTCAGTCTAAATCAGGTCCAAATCAGGTCTAAATCAGGACAAAATCAGGTCAAGTCTCTAAATCAGCTCAGGTGTAAAATCATGAAATCAGCACTAAAAATCAGGTGTAAAACAGGACTAAACCAAGTCTAAATTAGGTCTAAATCAGAACTAAAAAACAGTTCTAAATCAGGACGAAAATCAAAAAATGAGGATGAAATCAGTCTAAACCAGGTCTAAATCAGGACTCAAAATCAGGTCCATTAGGACTAAACCAGGACCACTAAACCGGGACCAAACCAGGTCTAAACCAGGACTAGGCAAGGGCTAAATTAGGTCCAAATCAGATCCAAATCAGCTCTAAATCAGAACAAAATCAGGTGTAAATCAGGATGAAATAAGGATGAAATGAAAAAATCAGGTCTAACTAAACCAGGACTCAGGTCTAAAGGACTAAACCTGGACTAAACCCGAGACTAAACCCAGGACTGAACCAGGACTAAACCAGGACTAAACCAGGACTAAACCAGGACTAAACCAGGAACCAAAACCAGGGACTAAACCTGGACCCAGGACTGAACCAGACTAAACCAGGACTAACCAGGACTGAACCAAGACTAAACCAGGACTAAACCAGGTCTAAACCAAGGACTAAACCAGGACTAAACCAGGACTGAACCAGGACTAAACTAAACCAGGACTAAAAACCAGGACTGAACCAGGACTGAACCAGGGACTAAACCAGGACTGAACCAGGACTAAACCTTGGACTAAACCTGGACCTGAACCAGGACTGAAACCAGGACCCAGGACTAAACCAGGGGACTGAACCAACTAAACCTGGACTAAACAGGACTAAACCTGGACTAACCAGGACTACCAGGACTAAACTGAACCAGGACTGAACCAGGACTAAACCTGGACTAAACCAGGACTGAAACAGGACTGAACCAGGACAGGACTGACCAGGACTGAACCAGACTAAACCTGGACTAAACCTAAACCAGGACTAAACCAGGACTGAACCAGGACTAAACCAGGACTAAACCCTAAACCAGGACTAAACCAGGACTAAAACCACTGGGACTGAACCAGGACTAAACCAGGACTGACCAGGAAACCAGGACCAGGGCTAAACCAGGACTAAACCAGGACTAAACCAGGACTAAACCAGGACTAAACCCAGGGGACTGAACCAGGACTAAACCAGGACTGAACCAGGGACTAAAGCATCATTGTTTTGAAGTTATGTAAATGAATCTCTTCCCACATAAACGTCGCGTCACGACGCGATTATTATATAAAAATAAATCACATTTAGACCAAATTTAAACAAAAAAAAATAAATAAAAATAAAATATAAACGAGCAAAACATAAAACCTCAGACCCGAGGCTCAGACCCGGATCAGAGTCTCACCTGGAGCCAGAACGAGCCGCGCGGACACGGACATGTCCCGATGTGATGAATCAAACACACAATGAACGAGAGCCGTCACACAGATCCACACCGGCCCGAGCTCCGTCTGTCTGAGCCGCTCACGCTCCAGGGACACGGGCTTAAAGAGGAGAGGACAGCGCCCCCCAGAGGACACAGATGAATGTGACGAGAGAGGAGAAAACAGCGCCCTCTGCGGAGGAGACAGGGAACTGTCTGCGGTATGAGAGAGAGAGAGAGAGAGAGAGGAGAGGAGAGAGGAGAGAGAGAGGAGAGAGAGGAGAGAGCGAGAGAGAAGAGAGAGAGAGAGAGGAACTGAGAGGGGAGTGAGAGAGAGAGAGAGAGGAGAGAGAGAGAGAGGAGAGAGGGGAACTGTCTCGCGAGAGAGAGAGGAGAGAGAGAGAGAGGAGAGAGGAGAGAGGAGAGAGAGAGAGAGGAGAGAGAGAGAGAGAGGAGAGGAGAGGAGAGAGAAGAGAGAGAGAGAGAGGGGGGAGAGAGAGGAGAGAGAACTGTCTGCGGGTATGAGAGAGAGAGAGAGAGAGAGAGAGGAGAGGGAGAGAGGAGAGAGAGGAAGAGAGGGAACGTGTCTGAGGTATGAGAGGAGGGAGAGAGAGAGAGAGAGAGAGAGGAGAGAGAGAGGGAGAGGGAGAGAGAGAGGAGAGGACGAGAGAGAGAGAGGAGAGGAGAGAGAGAGAGAGGGAGAGGAGAGGAGAGAGGAGAGGAGGAGAGAGAGGGAGCGGTATGAGAGAGAGAGAGGAGAGGAGAGAGAGAGGAGAGAGAGAGGAGGGAGAGAGGGGAGAGAGAGAGGAGAGAGAGAGAGAGAGAGAGGAGGAGGGAGGAGAGAGAGGAGAGAGAGAGAGAGGAGAGGAGGAGAGAGAGAGAGAGGAGGAGGAGAGGAGAGAGAGGGAAGAGAGAGAGAGAGAGAGGAGAGGGGAGGAGAGAGGAGGAGAGAGAGGGGAGGAGAGGAGAGGAGAGGAGGAGGAGAGGAGAGAGGAGCGGAGAGAGGAGAGAGAGAGGAGAGGAGAGAGGAGAGGAGGAGAGAGAGGAGGAGAGAGAGAGAGGGAGAGAGAGAGGAGAGGAGAGAGAGGAAAGAGGGAACTGTCTGCGGTATGTGAGAGAGAGAGAGGAGAGAGGGAGAGAGGAGAGGAGAAAGGAGGGAGAGGAGGGAGAGAGGGGACAGAGAATGAGGAGAGAGGAGGAGAGAGGAGGGAGAGAGGGAGAGAGGATAGAGAGGAGGGAGAGGAGAGAGAATGAGGAGAGAGGAGGAGAGAGGGAGAGAGAGGGAGCGACAGACTTGTTGTTTGTTTCGTTCTGATTCCTCGGGTAAAGTGACCTCACTCGGGGGTTTTATGTTGAGCCTCAAAAATGCCACACGCAGAGAAACAAAAGTGAAAATGAAGGAAGTGAAAAGCTCTTCCCTCCTTTGAGTCTCTCGTTCATGTGGATTTAAAACATTCAACTTTTGGATGTTTTCATTTATCTGTTTTTTGTTTTTTTTTCATAAATTTTAAGGCTCCTGTGTCGCACTAAACTGACTCTTGTAGCTTTAATCCTCAAACACAGACCTGGAGTCGTGTTTGTTTCATTCACATGTTTGAGTCACACTTTATTATCCGTCTGTAACATCTACAAAGCTCAAAACGCTCTGTTCCACCTTGTGATGTCATCAAGTGGTAGTTTCAAGATGAACGAGCTTTGGTCTGAAATGTGCAGATCAACCCATGAACTAAACTAAAGACTTTGTGAAGAAGCTGCTGAAGCTGGTGAGACGGTGACATCATCATCCAGGCTGAAACGAGGAGGAAGAAGCTCCAAAAGAAACATGAAAAAGTCACATCACAGTTTGTAAAAATGAGACAAAGAGCTTCAGTTTAGGAGACTTGAAACTAAAATAAACCCTTTGTCCATAATGAGTCTCCTCACGTTTGGAGGAAGTTCAGAGTTCATCAAAGGTTTATCAAAGGTGTTTGTACGTTTTAGATCATGAGGTTGTGATTGACTCAGACACAGAGGAGGTCAGAGGTCACGAGGCTCAAACTGACCCATCATGAGCAGGAAGTTTGATACTTCAATACGATGTCCCATGGTTCACTCTGTTTCAGACAAAGCTCCTCAAAAGGTCCTCAAAGATCCTCAAAGTTATTCAAAGCTCCTCAAAGGTCCTCACAGTGCCTCAAAGGTTCTAAAGCTCCTCAAAGGTCCCAAAGCTCCTCTGACGGCTTAAACTCATTTGACTAAAACACTCTGAACATCATTTAAGACTTTACTTAAAATCACACTTTTGTTTTCTCCAGTTTGGTACATTTTTAGGTTTAAATTTCACTTCCTGTTTGGAGATCATTGTGTCACATTAGTGAATTCCACATCTGTCACCTGACAGTCGTGTCGTTCACCGTGTCAGAGATTATTACATGACAAATACAAATATAAGAAATCACTTTTGTGTTGTTGAAATCACGTTTAAAGGCTCCTCTCGCTCTTCTACGTCTCTGGATCAGAACCTGCTGACGGCTCCTCTCGTTTTTGGACCAGAGGCGGCTCCTCACAGACTCTGGAGCGACCTCCTGCTCTCCTCCGTCACTGGAGTCTGGTGAAGCTTCAGAACTAACTAAAACGTTCTTAGTTGAAGCGTTTTACGGCGCAGAGCTAACTTCTTGTTGTGAAGCACTTCGGCCGTGTCCCAGTTCAACAAATGCACACTTCAAAGTACCGTCTGAAGTACCCGAAGAGTACTCCTCAGTGTAGTCGCCATTGTGCCGGAATAGGACAGGCCTACACCACGAAGAGTACTTCAACCTCTCTGTGCGCTTACGTTTCACCGCCGAGCAAGACCTAAAGGTGTAAAACAGACACTGAAATAATGAGTTTTATTTGAAATTCTTTAAAATAAAACATTGGAAATCACGTTGTATGATTTTTAAGATAAATTATTTGTATGTTACTGCTGCAGAAAGTCTTTGAACACGTGTATCAGGTAGAATCCCGACCCTCAGAGACGTGTTAGTCGCCTTTAAAAACTCCACCTCCTCCACTTATTCTCCACTCATTCGTCTGATCTCCATGGAAACGCAGGACACATTTGTCGTGTTTGGTGTGTGAAACGGGACAGGCCTCGTCACGCCGGAAGTGACGTAAGTGTCCTTCAAATACAGCCACGAAGTGAGACACGCCGACAGCGACTTTCTCGTCTATAGAAATAAACTTTATGTGCTTTTCGTTTGGGGTAAAAGTATAATTTTTATTTCCAACAGGTTTTAAAATGAATCGTCTGAACTCATCTCACTTTAAACCAAAGTCCTTCACTTTGGTTTTACCTCTAACTTAAAGGTGAACTACGGAGTTTTTCTGGTGAGGGTTTGCCACCTGCTCGTCTCCATGGAGGAGGTTCATCCATGAGTCTGATGTTCGGGGGCAGATGTATCACAAACAGAACACAACATAATAAAACGACACATTTAATGCCCTACACTGGGGTATTTCAGGCACTGCAACATCTCCATGGAGACAAGAAAGTCGCAGACCCTCTTGTAAAAACCACTGTGACGTTGGCCCTTCACTGAACTTTAGATGATTGTTTACGGTTGCTCGGTAACAGCTGTGTCCAACCAGGAAGTGAAACCGACTTCACCAAAACAGACGAAATGAGCAGAATTAAGACACATTTATTTAGTAAATCCTTAAATCTAATGAGCTGCAGTTTAGTGAAATGAAGATCTAACACGTCGAACGCTCTGGAGCATTTATCAGGAGCGAGCGCAGCCTTTTCCCTGTAGTGATTAGGTTTGTGGTTGTTTCTCTGCAGAGGCTGAACAATCGTATCAGACGCTCACAGACGCTGACTTTGGCCTGAACTCGGATTCTGAACGGACGGAGGTTTGTGCTCCCAGCCTGCAGCGTCTGTGGGTTAAACCTGCATTTGACCCGTCCTCTGGGTTAAACCTGCACAGGGAGACTCACCCAGACACAGGCAGAACATGCAAACTCCACAGAGAACAGTCTGGAAACAACCTATTCAAGACCCACAGAAAAACTCAGAACTTCAGTGAAAAATACAAATATGGAGGAGACAAATTGAGCAGATGCAGTTTATTGGTGAGTTTCTCTGTTAAACTGAACTCGGCTCCTTCAGAACAAAACGAAGCTTCACTTTGTTTTTAAACAGCTCAAGTTCAAAGACGTGACCAGGGTTTGGTTTTGGTCCAAGGCTCTGATCGAGTGTCCAGCTCTGACAGAAACATCTGAACAACTTTATGAACGACAGAGAAATGTGTTTGGTCCCACGAGCTTTTATTGTGAAAGGAGCAGCAGTGTTTCCTGTGTGAGCAGGAGTTTAGTCCTGGTTTAGTCCTGGTTTAGTCCTGGTTTAGTCCTGGTTTAGTCCTGGTTTAGTCCTGGTTTAGTCCTGGTTTAGTCCTGGTTTAGTCCTGGTTCAGTCCATGTTTAGAATAAGTTGCAATTAAGACTGAATGAAAGTTCCAGAAATAAACAAAACAGAACACAATTGCCAGTGTTTTTCTGACATGACAATACAAGCAGGTCTAAACTGGGACTGGACCGGTCTAAACTGGGACTGGACCAGGTCTAAGCCGGGACTGGACCGGGTCTAAGCCGGGACCGAGGCCCAGAGCCTGGGCTGAAGTAAAAGTAAAATTAAAGTTGTTAATTAGCTGTAAATATGGAGTTAAGATCTGCTGGAGTCTGAGAAACTGTATAAACCTGGAATGTTCCACTGTAAGGCATTAAAGTTAGAGCTTATACATCTGCTTCATCTCCTTAGTCTTGGTTTTGTGGTAAAAGTCTGGACACAGCGCCCTCTGCTGGTGTTAGGGCTGCACCTGCAGTTTGAAGAGAGAAGCCATGAAGCTAAAAATAGAAGCTGAAGTTATTTTAACCTCGACTGGAAACATCAGACCCAAAGAGCTTCTGCTGCATGAGAACTATAAGGAAACAACCGGGTGCTTCCTCCATTATGTCAAAATCAGATACAGCTCCTTTAATGTGTCGACCGTTCACAAATACCATAAGATTTAAAGGTGCACTATGTCACTTTTCCAGAAGAGGGTCCACCACCTTCTCCCCTGATGTCACTGCTTTGACTGGAATGTTCCACAGTACGGCATTAAACGCATCGATTCATGGGTTTCACAATGGTGAAAACGTTTGGGTTCTATAGCAATCAACAAACACTAAATATTATATCTTTGCATGGGGGAAAGTCCTCAAAATGGCGCCCGAAACAAGAAGCTAAACTCCATGCATTTATTTCATTAGATCTGAGCCACGTGTCTCCAATGAGTTTAAAAAAAGTCTAGAGCTGTAGTCGAGTAAAGACACCTGCTGCTGATTGGTCGAATAAAAAGGGGGCGTGGCAAAAGTTCTATTTTATTCTGTATGTATCTATCTGACCCAAACTGCAGTCACAAGACCTCACCTGCAGGGGGAACACATGCAAAAACTACTATTTATGCAGAAAAGAGACAAGAAAGCACTGCAGTCAGTCAATACTATGGAACATTTCAGACAAATCAACATAATCTCAGACGTCTCCATGGAGATGATCAGGCGACATCAGACTTCAGCAGAAAAAGTTACATAATGCACCTTTAGGGTGAAACAAATCAAATAAAATGAGTTAAACCCGTTTCATTTTCAACACAAAATCCTCACGATCTTTAACACAGGACAGAACCTCTTCATCATGGTTCTGACAGAGCGGCCGAACGTCTATTGATACTGTGCAGTGACGTCGCGCTCTCAGGGGGTTCTACATGGATGTCTATGGCGGAATGTTCAGCAGTTGCTATGGTGACAGGTTTTTTTTTGCTTGAGTTTGCAGAAAATAGATTTAAAGAGATATTTTCAGGATGAGTCTGAGCTCATGGTCCTGTTTAAGAGTTTGATTTTACACAAAAAGGTGAGAGTGACTAATTGATGCTAATGCTAATGCTAATGCTAGCTTGTGACTGATGTTATGCTTGAAAAATCCGCTCACTTTTTGTAGTTCGAACTAAGTCACTTCTTTGTGGTCAGATTGTGTTAAAACAAAGATTACAGTCTCACAGAGCTTCAGACAGAGCAGTGCCACCAGTTAGCATCACTCCCCCAGTAAATGTTGACGGCATCAGCTGCAAAGTATCAATATAAAAATAATACCAAGCTTAAATTCGCTTCAACAGTGATTCAGAGAAGTTTAAAAACAACAGTCCATGTTAAAAACTAAACTAAAAATATAGAAGCTTATTTTTGTACATTTAAACGTCGTTAAGACACAAAAGGCGTTTCATTCACGTCCCCTGAGTTTGGAGATACAACCGTCCCTTTAAATCCATCCGAGCGAAGTTTACATCCACCAATCAGGATGAAGAATACTGCGTCCGATCCTTCAGTTCTTAAAAAATAAAACTCTAAAACAAAAATACAAGATTCTCTGTCACAAAATAAAAAATCTTTTCTTCAAGTCCGTTTATCTAAATATATCTCTCTGGAATCGTATGTACATCAGTCCAGCGCGAGGGGGAGGGGCCAAGCAGCAGCAGGGGACTCTGGGAAATGGAGTTCAGCCCATGTCTTTAGTACTGGATGAACTCAGACTGAAGAGACTGAAACACAGAGAGGAAGAGTCAGACTTTCACAAGAAAATACACAAAAACCAGATGAACACTAGATGGCAGCAGCGCTCTTCTGTTACCAATCCTCTGCAGAAAATCACGGACGATATACGATTCTCACGAGTATCGCTGAGCCGTGAGTCGTGTATCGCAGAGCCGTGAGGGACTTTGATCTGTTTTTACATTAAACCCATGAAAACTGGGAATCACAAACATCGGACTCACTGCAGGACTGAGCCTAAACCAGGTCACAGAGGACGAGCTCGGGGTTTATCGGGTCTTTACGATTCTTTACGATTCTCTTATCAATGTTTTAACAGAAAGAAAATTACAAAAAAAAAAAAAAAACCCCCACCAATTTACAATAATTACTTTCTTTCTTCCAAAATAAAATAAACTGATTTAATAAAAGTTTTAGGACACAGGACCAGCAGTAATCTCTGTGTCATAAAATAATCTCTGTGTCATAAAATAATCTCTGTGTCATAGAATAATCTCTGTGTCATAGAATAATCTCTGTGTCATAAAATAATCTCTGTCATAAAATAATCTCTGTCATAAAATAATCTCTGTGTCATAGAATAATCTCTGTGTCATAAAATAATCTCTGTGTCATAAAATAATCTCTGTGTCATAAAATAATCTCTGTCATAAAAATAATCTCTGTGTCATAGAATAATCTCTGTGTCATAAAATAATCTCTGTCATAAAATAATCTCTGTGTCATAGAATAATCTCTGTGTCATAAAATAATCTCTGTGTCATAAAATAATCTCTGTGTCATAAAATAATCTCTGTGTCATAAAATAATCTCTGTGTCATAAAATAATCTGTGTCGTACATGTTAAATCAGAGGATCTCGTCTGTTTTTCAGCGTCGACTGTTTTAAATCCAGAGAAACTGATGAGATCTGCAGATGTTTCCGGGTCGATGTGTGAAGCAGATTTTGATCTTTTTTGTGATTTGAAATGAATAACAACATAAATATTATCTATACATTTACATTTACAGCTTTGCATAATTAAACTATAATAAGAAAAAATCTCAAGAGAAATGATTTTTAGACGTCCACAGCCCTGTTTTTACGACTATCTCAGGAGGGAGCTGTGGAATCTCACTGCTGCATTTAAGACTTAAAATAAAGATTTATGCAGCAACTGGTGAATCCAAAACAAATATCAGCCTCAGGAGAGTCCAGGTCGATACGATAAAACAAATATCAGCCTCAGGAGAGTCCAGGTCGATACTCGTACGATAAAACAAAGCAAATATCTGAAGGTTTTATCAGAAAAACGACATATCGGTGCATCTCTAATGTTTCGTGTTGGAGACGTATCGCTGTAGAAGTGTCTGCACCACTGTGACTCAGGAACATGGTACAACAGTCAAAGGGTCCTGCGTTTTTAGGGTCCTGCGGTTAAAGGGTCCTGCGGTTAAAGGGTCCTGCGGTTAAAGGGTCCTGCGTTTAAAGGGTCCTGCGGTTAAAGGGTCCTGCGTTTAAAGGGTCCTGCGTTTAAAGGGTCCTGCGTTTAAAGAGTCCTGCGTTTAAAGGGTCCTGCGGTTTTAAAGGGTCCTGCGTTTAAAGGGTCCTGCGTTTAAAGGGTCCTGCGTTTAAAGGGTCCTGCGTTTTAAAAGGGTCCTGCGTTTAAAGGGTCCTGCGTTTAAAGGGTCCTGCGTTTAAAGGTCCCTGCGTTTAAAGGGTCCTGCGTTTAAAGGGTCCTGCGTTAAAAGGGTCCTGCGTTTAAAGGGTCCTGCGGTTTTAAAGGGTCCCTGCGTTTAAAGGGTCCTGCGTTTAAAGGGTCCTGCGTTTAAAGAGTCCTGCGTTTAAAGGTCCCTGCGTTTAAAGGGTCCTGCGTTTTTAAAGGGTCCTGCGTTTAAAGGTCCCTGCGTTTAAAGGGTCCTGCGTTTAAAGGGTCCTGCGTTTAAAGGGTCCTGCGTTTAAAGGGTCCTGCGTTTGGGGCAGTTCCTCGTCTCAGCAGCAGCTTCAGGTCAGAGTGAAACATTAGAAACCAGAAGCACCAGGAGTTATGTTTTTACCACGAGGAGTTAAAACTTTAGTTTCTATAAACCTGTCACCAGAGAGAGTTTAAACTGAGGAAAAGACGAGTTCCACCGAACATAAAACGTATTACACTCTGATGAGGAAACATTAGAACATACATCAAACAGACCTGCAGTTGTGCTTTGTTTCATGTTTGAACTCTTCTCTAAAACTGAAAACACCCTGTTCCACCTTGTGATGTCATCATGTGGTAAAAAGTGCTCCACTGTGTTTTTAAACTCCACACACCTTCACCAGAATAATTTGGATCATTTCAGTCCTGGATTTACCATTTATCTCGACTGAACTAAAAGTAAAAGGAGCTGTTAACATGAAAACTACCACTTGATGACATCACAAGGTGGAACAGAGCATTTTGAGCTTTGGAGATGTGACAGACTAATTATAAATGAAACAAAACCACAATTCCAGGTCTGTTTTTGAGGAGGAAACGTTAGAACATGACTTGAACCTCACAGAGTCAGTTTTGTGTCATATTGAACATTTAAAAACACTTTCATATGATTAAATAAACTTAAATATAGTTAATCCTGATCATTCGTCACGTTTTAGTCCCAAAACCATCAGAGAAAGAGCTGCTGCTATTTTATTTATGAGCATCAGACCAACACACCAGAGACGTCAACTTAAAAACTATTCAGAAGAGTTTATGTTTGGGGAAAAAAGACAAAAAATAAAATAAAATAAAAAATAACATGAACTGTCCAAGTAGAAACATCAGGGGGATGCAGTCTCATAACAGACTATTTTTTTTAATTAATTAATTATTATTAATTTAAATTGAATTGAATTTTAATTATTTTTTTGTATTCATGTATTTTTTTTTTTAGATTCATTTAGAAGCATCTTTAGCTCCAGTTCAGTCCATTTCTCCTGTTTAAATAAATTGTGGTGATTCTCTGCGTCCCTGGAGGCGTAAACTCTGGTGTGTCACCTGGTGTGTTGGTGATGTCACATGACCAAGCACCAATCAGAGCGCAGAGAGACAGATTCAAACGGTCCAATCAGAGCTGCTGCCGGTGTGAGGACTTACGGGGATGGATCGGCTCAGGTAGCGCCCGCTCTTGAGCCCGGTGTACCCGCCGGGCGGTCGGTACGGCCCCGCCCACTCCCGGCTCTTCCCCGCCGCCGTCGTCGTGGCGACTGCGGCGGGCGAGGGCGGACCCATGTACAGAGCCCCGCCCCCTCCGCTTCCCGGTCCACCGACGCTAACGCTACTAATGCTGCTGTTGTTGTTGTTGACTTCGGGGCGGTTTCCGTAGAGACGGGGGGCGGGGCCGGAGCTAAGGGACGAGGAGGCGGAGGCGGGGAGCGATGCGTACAGGTCGCTCAGGGAACTGGCCAATCGCGTGCTGAGGGCGGAGCTACAGAGGCGGGGAGGGGCGGAGTCACAGACAGACACAGACGAACAATTTAAAAACAAAAAAACACAAGACAGAAACTGAACTAAAACAAAAAAAAAGACATTTAAGTTTCTATAACCCAAATTCTATAATTTCTATAACCCCCCAAATTTGTCTCAGAATAAAATTTAAATGTGGATTAGACGAATCTGACACTAATCCAGAATAAAACTAGTATCGAATCGAGACTAAAACTAGTATTGAGTAACTACATCCTCGTTGTTCTCGGGTATCGATACTAAAACCTTTTCTGAAAATCTCTAAAATGATTTGAATTTAATACAATTTGTGCCATCAAATATTTAAAGGTGCATCATGGAACTTTTCTGGTGAAGGCTCCGCCAGCTGCTTATCTCCATGGAAACGTTATTTCTTTGCCTACAATGTTCCAAAGTTCAGTATTTACTTTATCGATCTCAGTGGAGATCCAAATGACAGGTCAGATCTGTGGAGAGGTGAACCCACTCACAGAATGCACCTTTTTTTTATTTTTGCCATTTACAAACTCTGTTAATGCCGTACTGTGGAACATTATAATCAAATCTCCATGGAGAGAACCAGGTGACAGACTCCAGTAGAAAAGTTACTCAGTGCAACTTTTTAGTTGTGTTTAGTGTTTCTACTTTGACCTTCACCTGCAACAAATTTCTTGTTTACCATTTACCATTTATTTACCCACAAAGTTTAAACTGCTGCTACTGAGGCTCGTCACAATTTAAAAATACTAAAAAATGATGCCTCTTCACACTAAAACTAGTACCGTAAAACTAAACACCGTATTTTCCGGACTATAAGCGTCACTTTTGTTCATAGTTTGTCGGGCTGTGACTTGTTCTCAGATGCGACTTATAAGTGAAATTATTAAAACATAATTTCACATCTTATTATTGTCTGTATTATTATTGTATCTACTGCTCCTCCACTAATGAGTTTTTTTTTTTATTTCAACATTACGGTAATTTAAAAGAAATCTGAGAAAGACAGAACAAAAATGCTTCTAAAAGAAAATGTTATTCTGCTGAGTCTGAGTCTGTGTTACGTTAGCATTAGCATTAGCATTAGCATTAGCATTAGCATTAGCATTAGCGTGCTGTACTGATATTCAACCTGTTCTTTGACATTTTATTCTTATTATTATAACTTTAAAGATAAAATGTCTGTTGTTGGTCTCAGATTTTGTAAAATAAATTCCCCCCCAAAATGTGACTTATGTGTTTTTTCTTCATTATTCTGCATTTTTTTGGCTGGTGCGACTTATACTCCAAAGCGACTTATAGTCCAGAAAACACAGTACTGACAAAAAAATATATATAAATAGAACTGGATAAAATGTGTCCTGTCCTGAACAGTTTAATCTAGTGCCAGATCTCACGGTGTAATAATCAAATACTATGATATTGTGTTGAAAATTACAATATTGTCTCGAAAAAGACCTTTTAAGATTATCGTTTTGGTATCTAAATCGGTATCAAGAATCAAGTATCGAGTACACAACACGACTGCCACTACTACAATGAGTACTACTAGTATTTATTTGTAGTTTAGCGTCGTACCTCACTGAATAAACACTATAAACAAAAAACAGACATAAAACTGAAGACACAGAGGGAAAAGAGAATCAGGTCAGAGGTCAGAGGAGTAAACAGGAAGTACAGAGGAGTAAACAGGAAGTACAGAGGAGTAAACAGGAAGTACAGGGGTGTAAACGGGAAGTACAGAGGAGGTAAACGGGAAGTACAGAGGAGGTAAACGGGAAGTACAGAGGAGGTAAACAGGAAGTACAGAGGAGGTAAACAGGAAGTACAGAGGAGGTAAACAGGAAACGCAGAAGAGGTAAACAGGAAGTACAGAGGTGGTAAACAGGAAGTACAGAGGTGGTAAACAGGAAGTACAGAGGTGGTAAACAGGAAGTACAGAGGTGGTAAACAGGAAGTACAGAGGTGTAAACAGGAAGTACAGAGGTGTAAACAGGAAGTACAGAGGAGGTAAACAGGAAGTACAGAGGAGGTAAACAGGAAGTGGTGAGACCTGCGCAGGTGCGACGCGGCTCCAGACGAGCTCCTCCCGATGCGTTTGGCCGCCGCTGAAGCAGAGGATGATGGGAACTTTGAGGCTTTGAGCGGAGACGCCTGGCCCTGACCCATCCCCATAGACATCCTGTACGCAAACGGAAACATGGATAAAGTCAAAAAAGATTTAGAATAAAACTAAAAATATTATATTAAAATGATATTACTATTATCATTTTTCACTACCATATTGTCATTTTTGTGTCGGTTTTAGAGCAAACTAACTTAGCAGTTTTGTGTTCAAAAACCTCCTAACTTGTGACTTCAAGTACTACGTGACATCACACAGGATTGCCCCCGATTACAGGTACTGCCCAGTGTAGCAGTTTGAAATGTGTGGGCGGAGTTTAGGAGTTTAGTCTCACTTTAAACAGTTTATTTAGTGGGACCAGCGGTGAAGAGGCTCTATAGAACTTAGTCTTACCTGTGCGGTTGAGACGAGCTCCGGCTGTGCACCTTCATCTCCTCCACTCTGAAACACACAACAGGCTGAACATAGCCCCGCCCACCAGTACTGCAACCAATCAGAGCCCCGCCCACCCATACCGCAGCCAATCACAGAGCAGGTAAAGAGTCAGAGCAACAGGAATAAATCATGAAGGTAAAGTGTTAGCAAACCAGAACGAATCAGGCAGGTGAAGGGTTAGCAAACCAGAACGAATCAGGCAGGTGAAGGGTTAGCAAACCAGAACGAATCAGGCAGGTGAAGGGTTAGCAAACCAGAACGAATCAGGCAGGTAAAGTGTTAGCAAACCACAACGAATCAGGCAGGTAAAGTGTTAGCAAACCACAACGAATCAGGCAGGTAAAGTGTTAGCAAACCAGAACGAATCAGGGCACAAAAGAGTGAATCCGGCAGGTAAAGTGTTAGCAAACCAGAACGAATCAGGCAGGTGAAGGGTTAGCAAACCACAACAAATCAGGCAAGTTAAGTGTTAGCAAACCACAACGAATCAGGCAGGTAAAGTGTTAGCAAACCACAACGAATCAGGCAGGTAAAGTGTTAGCAAACCAGAACGAATCAGGGCACAAAAGAGTGAATCCGGCAGGTAAAGTGTTAGCAAACCAGAACGAATCAGGCAGGTAAAGTGTTAGGAAACCAGAACGAATCAGGCAGGTAAAGTGTTAGGAAACCACAACGAATCAGGCAGGTAAAGTGTTAGGAAACCAGAACGAATCAGGCAGGTAAAGTGTTAGGAAACCAGAACGAATCAGGGCACAAAAGAGTGAATCCGGCAGGTAAAGTGTTAGCAAACCAGAACGAACAGATTAGTGAGATCCACACTTGTAATCCTAAAATATGCTTGATAATTACTACATTACTCAAGTATTAGATCAAATTTGTTGTTCGATGGAAGTTTTTAAAAAGGCACAGAACTTTATAAGACTCCTTGATAACTCTTTAATCTCTTTAATCAATGTTTTACATAAACAAGATTAGGGATGTGCTGATATCGATACTAGCATTGGATATCGGGTCCCAGTACTCTAACAGTTAGCGCCGAGTACAAAGGTGTTCCTCTAAATTATATTGAAATTATACCTAAACTAAAGTGGTTTTGGTAGAAATTTAAAACAGCCCCTAAAATAAGTGTCAGCTTTACTGTAATGAAATTCCATATAAATTATACAATCAAAAATTAACAGGATCATAACATTACATAATAATTAAAATAATGAACTGGATTTGCAGCTGTAAAAGAACTCCAGAAAAAATAATGTCTGGTATCAGTATCAGCAAATATCCAGAATGAAGCACTCGTTTTGGAACAGAGGAGGAGCCAATAAATCCACAGAGGGGAAAATATCAGTAAAGTGGAGTGAGGGGTCACACAAGGGTCATACAGGGGTCACACAGGGGTCACAGGAGTAATGTGTGTTGAATGACAGTAAGACAGAGCAGAGTGTTACCTGAGCGCTCCTGTGGTGGCTGGACGAGGAGGCCGTCTGCTCTTTAGCGCCCTCAGTTTGTCTCCCTGTGTCACTGCACTCTCCACGTCACTCTGAGGAAAACAACAGAACCAGAGTGAGACGATGGAACAGACATAAGCGTTTAAATAACAACGACTAGAGCAGGTTCGAAAACAGTGAAAATCTTAGGAAGTATACCACACCAAAACGGCCTGTTTTTACCGTTTTGGTGTGGTATACTTCCTGTTTTTTACCGTTTTGGTGTGGTATACTTCCTGTCTCTTACCTCCATGATCCTCTCTGGCCCCAGGCTCTTGTTCAGGTTGGCGTTGTGTTGGGCGTTTGTTGGGTTCAAGTTTAATTCGTCCAGACTGGAGATGAGGTGAGGCATGCCCCTGTCCTCCATCTTGGATTTTTGAGAGCGCATAGTGTCTCCCATGAGCCACAGAGACGCCTGCTTCCTGTCAACAGAGAGAGAAATGAGGAGGGAGGGCATCTGACACAAAAGCCTCTCCGTAGCTCCTGGCCTCAGAGACAGGTTCCTGCAGCTAACAGTTATCTTAGCAGTTGACTAGTCAGCGATGATTTCTTTTGAACATAGATATTTTTAAAAGTATTTTCTTTAATCCATTAAAAAGGTGGAGCCTGAAGGCTTCGGCACAGATAGTATTTATAAGCAAAGCGTGAATGATGAAAAGTAGAAATAGTATATTATTTTTGGACATTTGGATTTACTAATACCACCGTCTTTGCTATTGATACTTTGCAGCTGACGTCAACAACAATCTCTGGGAGTGTGATGCTAACTGTAGGCACTGCTCCGTTTGAGGCTTTTCAGACTTTAATCTGAACTTTAATTTGAACTTTGACCATAAAGAACTGACTTATCTGAACTACAACAGGTGAGATGGTTTCAAGTCCCTCTCAAATAACATTACAGTCATAAGCTAGCTAGCATTAGCCAACAGGCATACAAGTAGGACACCCCCAGCATGACGTAAATGAACTAATCTCCATGACAGCGCACTTCAACCACGCAGAGCCATGAGTCTGGATGCACACTCTTCACGTGTACAGAAAAAGCTTTTGGAATGACACAGACAGACCCGGGCAGGCCTGCGCAGAGGCAGGAGTCACAGATGATATTAAGTTGATCTGAATGATGAACGTGTCAAACAGCAGCTCTGTTACGCAAATTCATACAAATTTACATGATCCGAGATTTTTTTTTGCACAATTCCGAGCACTTCTACTCTCATCATGGACGGCATATGTCGGGCCGAGGTGAGGCCGAGGTGAGGCCGAGGTCGGGCCCATTCACACCGTACTTGCCACTCTCCAGAAAATGAAGTGTTGCAGGCCTAGAGACCGGGTTACGGGTTCATAGTTCGTGCCCCTGTAGTGAGTGGGTTTCTGGTTCTGTTCTGGTTTTGGGGCCAGAACAAACAAAGACTGAACTCTGGGAGAAATCTAAAGTGCAAAGTCTTCAGGATTTTGTGTCTCTCTATGGAAACAGAGGAAACACATCGTTTATCTGAGTTTAAAATGGGCACAAAAATACTGGACTCAGCACCAGCTCAAAGTAGGCAGAAATATACTGGGCTAATGCTAACAGGAGGCATCCACGGGTCAGGCCTGGTTTAAAGGTCCTGTATGACACAAAACTGACTCTTGTGAGCTTTAGGTCATGTTCTAATGCTGTTACCTCATCAAAAACATCCCTGTGTTTTTTTTTTCATTCACACAGTTAGCTAATGCTAACTAGCTTTTACCGAGGGCCACTTCAGCAAAATGGCTGCTGTCAAAGGGCCAGATGTAAAATAAATCTAACTAATAAATACAGAAACTGTTAATTAACAAGTTAAAAAAGTACTTATTCAGGTTACAAATATTGCACATGCATTTGCCTAGATGTAAAAAATAAGGTTGTGTAACTGCATATCTCCTGATAAAATTACATTTTAAGACCGTCATACCCTGTTGATGGCCACATAAAATGATGTGGAGGGCCACATTTGGCCCGCGGGCCTTGAGTTTGACACATGTGAGTTAGCATCACACCCCCAGGGAATGTTGATGACATCAGCTGCAAAGTATCAACAGTCCCATCTGTCACGTATTGGCGGATAGGTTGGTATAATTAAGCTGACAGGCCTAAACTTGGGTTTATCACATCTGAACATTTCACACATTTCCAAACGAGCTCTGGCCTCGTCACACCAGCTCAGCTCAAGTCATTTAGTTTCAGATTTAAAGTGCACTCTAACTTTCTGGAGGAGGCACGTCGCCTGCATGATTCCGTGGATATAGAAAGTTAAAAGCATATTTCTGAACATTCTCCATGGAGATAGACAAGTTTTATGCCATACTGTGGAGGCAGTCAGGCCAGCAGCCAACAGTCAGGTTTGTGGAGATGCAAGCCCACTCATGCAAACCTATGAGACAGGCTTGATCTGAGTCATAGCTCGTCTTTGTTCATACGGTGGTTCTAAGTTTGATCTTTGTCCTGGTCTCACTCTGAGACCAAAGACCCACGAGTCAGAGCCACAACTCAAGAACTTCTCCACGATCAGAGATCAAAAAGGTGCAGTGGTTTAACAGTGGAGCAAAAGCCTTTTTACAAAACAAACTGGTTCTGATCCGTTCTGAGTCTGCTCTCTAGGGTCTTATACTCACTCCTCCAGGTAGTTCTGCTGGGGCCCGATGATGGATCCTGGTCTGCAGATCCGAATCCAGGCGATGGCCTCTCCCACAGTGAACCGGTAATGCTTCATCAGGTAACAGCCAATCAGAGTGCCCGTCCTGCCCAATCCAGCTACAAACCAGGAAGTACAGAGAGAAACAGCCAATCAGAGCAAGACCAAGTTTTTACTGTATTTCATCCAAGTCTTAGTTTTGCCTTCTTACATTTAGTACTTGCTGACTTGATTAAATACTTTTCTCAGTTTCTCAGTCTCTCCCAACCACCATTGGCGCCCCCTGGTGGAGATGGGGCCTCTGATAGACTGTAGACGCTGTGGGCTGAACCTGAGTGTGCAAATGTAGCATGTCTACAATAGTCTTTAAAATCCTCCAAATGTTTTCAGAGTTTTTACTGAAGGTGACATGTTTTCTGAGGAGGCTCTGGAGACACTAATGCAGCAGCAGAATTTGGTCCCTGAATTTCTATCTTATACTGCCCTCTGGTGGAGCTCACCAACAGAACATTTTATTCTGAAGCTTCATTTTAGTCCAAAAGTTCACAACAATACAACAATTCTACTGTACTTTTTATGCACTATATAGGTACTATATTACTGAAAATAGGACAAGTCCTTTAAGGCCCTGGTCCAGCCCTGGTCCAGCCCTGGTCCAGCCCTGGTCCAGCCCTGGTCCAGCCCTGGTCCAGCCCTGGTCCAGCCCTGGTCCAGCCCTGGTCCAGCCCTGGTCCAGCCCTGGTCCAGTCCCATTTTCCCTCACCTTTACAGTGCACAGCCACCGCCCCGTCCGTGCCCTCGCAGATGCTGAGAAACCTCCTCATGATGGCGTCGCTCGGGGTGCTGCCGTCCACGAAGAACAGGTCGACGTGGTCAAAGCCGGCGCTGGTGAACCTCTGGGCTTCATAGATCTTCTTGTTCAAGCGGATCACGGTCGTCACGTTGTTTTTACGGAAATATGGGAAGTAGGCCTCGGGCGCATGTAGAGGGTAACCTACAGGGGGCGCAATCAAGAAGAAAATAATGACATTTTTAAAATGTTGACTTCTAACATGAAACTGAGCATCAGGGGAGAAGAATGGATAAACTGAACACAATCTGACGACTCATCACAACATTAAAAGTACAAGTTAAAACCTGATCACGTTATATAATCACGTTTCCATTTGGATTTCCATTTGTTTTTGAGATTAGTGTAGGTTTTAATGTAATCCTGGATTGGACTGGAGCACCTCTCTATAGGAGGACAGCTCCCCCTGCTGGAGCTGCAGATCACTGAACTTAATATTGAAATTATGAATACCACTTTAATTGATGTTTATTTAATCAGGATAGTCCTGAGAATCTCTTTTTCAGTGGAGTCCTGGGCTCAGAGGGCAGAGCTTAAGTTACAATCACTATATTGACTTAGAACCAGGAAGTACTTCACACATGTGTCCTGTGTCTGAAGTGAACACATGTGTCCTGTGTCAGGTGAAGTACTTCAAACATGTCCCCTGTGTCAGGTGAAGTACTTCCACATGAACTGTGTCAGGTGAAGTCTCACACATGTGTCCTGTGTCAGGTGAAGTACTTCACACATGTGTCGTGTCAGGTGAAGTACTTCACACATGTGTCCTGTGTCAGGTGAAGTACTTCACACATGTGTCCTGTTCTCTGGCTCCTGTGGCTCAGAGACTTTAAAGCAGCTCTGTGTGAACAAGTCTCTCCATGAACCAGCATCAAAGAACATCTCCCACATGTGAGAGCCACATGAACCATCTCACACTCTGAGGACTAAACCGGGACTAAACCTGGACCAAACTGGGACTAAACATGTTGAATCAGTGTTTCACTTTTGTACAGTTTAAACCTGGAATATTCTTCCTGAAGATGTGAGACAGGCCTCGACTTTGACAATGTTTAAATCCAGACTCAAACGGTTCTGCTCAGCTGTGCATATGATTTTAATGTTCATTTTATGATTATTTATGTTTTAATTTTGTGATTTAGTGTTTAATGTCTTTATTTTGTAACAGGGTACTTTGAATTAGTTGAATAAATTAAATCCGCAAAGTAGAAAACTTTATTTTTTACAATTGTTACATATGTTTTGTGGCTGTAAAACCCCTCACCACACACTTTATACACTTTCTCACACATTAACATTTTCTCACATTTCTCTCTTTTCTCTCTCAAAGTTTCTTCTAGACTTGGTGTAAACTCTTCCTCAACCACCTCTTCGTCCTGGTGTCATTCTAATGTCCCGTAATGTTCTTTTTCCTGCAGTCACTGATCCACAAACTAAAGAAGACTCCATCCACACGATGGTCACAGCCCTTTTTGCTCTTGTGTTCAAACTTATTGCTGCTGTCGTCCTTATATTATTTTCCTCCTTCTTTTTTCTAAAGTCTCTGTGGACGCGCGTCTTAGCCACGCTGTGTTTCTGCGAACGGCGCGAATCTGGCGCTGACGCGGCGTGTCTTGGAAAAAAAAAAGCAAAATTGCACAAAAAAAATCCGCAAAACAGCAAGACCACAAAAAGTGAACTGCAATATAGCGAGGGACCACTGTACTTTGTGTGCAAATCCTGCTGTATAGATAAACCTGCCTTGCTTTACTGATCAGGATATGACAGGAGGAACGATCATTTTTGGGGGTGAATATTTATCGTGGGGACTTTTTCTTTGCACTAGTGAGGAACCTTTGGTTATTTTCTGTCTTTATGACCAGATTTAACCCCTCTGCCCCCGTCGCACTCACCGTTCTCGATCTTAGTTTTGGGGTGAGGGCCGCTGAAGGCCAAGAACTTCCCCGGGACGATCCAGTTTAGGTCTCCATTTTCCACTCGCTGCAGACGATCAGAAAACAGGTTTAACATTAGACCATAACTACAGTAGTCACATTTAAGTCCTGGGATGATTCTTGTACCTCATAATGTTCGTACTCCTCCACGTCAAAGGTCTCGAAGTCGAAGAACCCGTGCTGCAGCGCCTGTACAGACAAAGAGGTCAGGATTTCAGAGGAGTGTTTTCATCGAGCTGCAAAACACAAACTGCTCTACAGATTAAAGGCCTGTACTGGTCTCTTCTGATGG
Organism: Periophthalmus modestus; assembly: GCA_019594935.1. Taxonomy (NCBI): domain Eukaryota; kingdom Metazoa; phylum Chordata; class Actinopteri; order Gobiiformes; family Gobiidae; genus Periophthalmus; species Periophthalmus modestus. Next base: position 61,684 of record JAIEZT010000189.1, on the reverse strand, counting down.
AGATAAATGGACTTTACATCAAGCAGCGTATTGTAAATGTTTGTAATTGAGAAAAAACAGACTGAAAGACAAACCCTGAGCATTTTCAAAGGTAATAACTAATATAGCTGCCAAGAATCATAGGAAACAGTTGCCTGACACTAACCCAGACACTCGATTCTCTGTCATGGTGCATTTAAAAAAGTGAAAAAAGATAAACGTAGCAGAGATATGAGAACTATGGAGAAACAATTGCATAATATTAGTAGATAGTAGTTTCTATGTCATGGCGCAAGATCAGAGCGGCAGAGAGGACAAAGTGCGCAGGGCTCAAAAGGTCCAACTCAAAAATGGTTCATGGTTCAAAATCGGGAAATTTGTCACGTCTACTCCATCTAACCATCCACATATTTATACGTTGGTGGCTTGCTCAAGGGCACAGTGGCGATGTTAAATGTGTTTGTGTTAGCGGGCGATAGCTCTGTCAACTGTGTCAAACGATTTATAAACAACAATCTTTTACATGTGAGGGGAACTTTGAGGAGAGCTGCTCTGATTGGCTGCGTCGTCTTTTGTTCAAGCACAAAGACTGTCTGTTCTCAGGACTCCTCTTTCTCTCTCCTCTTTGTAACCCTTTCACTTCTTCTATCGCTCTCTCTTTCTCACTTTCCTAAACACTTTTCATCCTCTCCCCCTCCCTCCTCTTTGCATCTCTTTCCCTCCTACCACGCACAATTTATTCTCTCTCCCCTCACTCCTTCCTCTCCTCTTTCTTTTTCACTTATCTGCACACTTTCTTCTCTCTCTCCAGCTGTCTACCTCCCCCTTTTTCTCCCTGTCTCACCCCTCTCTGTCCCGCTCTCATGAGGACATCGCTTTATAAAGACAATATAATAATTCACTCATTTTAGCTGCCCCCGTCCTGCAAGTCAATCAGGTCTTTCTCTCTCCGCCTCTTCTCCATCTTTCTCACTGTCCTCTCCTCTTTTGTCTCCCTCTCTACCACCTTCACCCCCCTACTCTCTCTCCTTCTCACTCTGTCTCCTCCTCCCTCTTTCTCTTCTTCACACTCCCTCTCTCTCCGTCTCTCTTCAGTCTGTTATGTAATCTGATCAGTGGAGTCCTCTGTGTGACCCTAAACTAAACTCTGTCCAATCTGCTTCTGTTTCACAAATGTCCAGGATCAGACCAGAACACAGAACAGAACAGAACACACAGTTTTACACTGTTTGTGTGAAGCCTCTGCAGGAGGATTACACCGGCCAACAACAACCGGCCAACAACAACCGGCCAACAACAACCGGCCAACAACAACAACCGGCCAACAACAACCAACAACAACAACCAACGAACAACAACCACCGGCCAACAACCAAAATACAGAACAGAACACACAGTTTTACACTGTTTGTGTGGAGCCTCAGCAGGATTACACCGGCCAACAACAACCGGCCAACAACAACCGGCCAACAACAACCAGCCAACAACAACCGGCCAACAACCACCGGCCAACAACCACCGGCCAACAACCACCGGCCAACAACAACAACGGCCAACAACAACAACCTGCCAAAGCTGTCAATAACTTATAGTATCAATTTAAGGTACACTTCCCAAACCCTCATGAAAGAGATTCATCCTTTGACCCGTCCTTCAGTGTCTCTGGGTTAAACCTACATTTGACCGTCCTTCAGTGTCTCTGGGTTAAACCTGTACTTGACCCGTCCTTCAGTGTCTCTGGGTTAAACCTGTATTTGACCCGTCCTTCAGTGTCTCTGGGTTAAGTCAGGAGCAGTGGGACCATCCAGATCTTGGTCTGGTCTTGGTCAGGACTTTAGTTGGAGGATTTGACCATTGTTCATGTTTTGGGTTGATGGGGAAACAGACTCCACACATAAAGGGGAGTCACACTGGGGACCTTCTTGCTGTGAGGCGAGTGACCATGTAATACATTCACATCAGTTTAGTTCAGTGCAGTTTAAAAACATGTAACAGCTGCAGTATTTTCCTCCCTGAGACGAAGAGGCAGTTCAACTTTACAGCTCAGTTTACAAGTGTCTCGTCAAAGTAAAAAAAGACGTCTCACCTTCCGGATGCCCTGCAGACAGTCTAACACCGTGAGGTTGAAGGTGCAATTCCCAAAAGAGGGATGCCTGCAATTCCCAAAAGAAGTCTCTGTAAACAGACAGTCTAACACCGTGAAAGAAGTTGAAGGTGTGCAATTCCCAAAAGAGGCGTCTCTGTAACAACAACAAGAGTGAGACAGTTACACAGGTGTAAAGAAGAGTGAGACAGTTACACAGGTGTAAAGAAGAGTGAGACAGTTACAGCCTTTGTGATTTGAACATCGTGCCAACTCAAACTGTGATTTTTTTTGAACCGAGACATAACACAGACTCTCTAAATCTCTTAAAGGCTCTGGATCTGATTTTTAAAAACGTGAAAAACTGAACGACTCCATTTTAAACAGTTTGAGTGTTCAAAGTTATTCCTTACTGACCTTATGCATTCAGAGCATCCTGATTATTCCCTGCGCTAAGTTTATAAGGACTTTTCACAACTCCAGAGCAGAGTTTTTCTGTGACGGAAAAGCTAACAACAACTAGCATGGTAACACGCACTTCCTGATTCTTGGACAATACAAAGCTTAATAATTAGATGCAGACAGAATACAGTGGACTGATTTTGACCTTAAAATGTAATTTATCTGGACTGGGGTGAGACGCATTTTGTTCAAATCCAGGGAAAATGAGGCAGAGGCCCTTTAATGGGATTTAGGAAATGGAAAATCTCACGGCGGACTCAAACTAACGAGCAGTGATCATCTCTAAACGTGGGATAAACTGGAGCAGGTGAGTGTGACAGCGAGAGCCCTCTGTCACACACAGACTCAAGGCTCTGGAACGGCCAACAGCACAGGACATGAACAAACACATTTTACTTCATTTTACGTTTTAGAAGTAGAACAGACCAACTCACTCCCTCTGAACGTCTGTGTGAGAGTTAAAGGCCCTGTACCTGATCTGAGCAAAATGTGTCTTGCCCCTTTAATACATTTTCAACCAAATAAAGGTAGAAACACGGCGACTGAAGGCTTCAAAATAGAGAATATTTATGAACAAAATGTACTGATAAAAATCTGAAATGGGTTATTTCTTTTATTTTTGAGTTTTGAGTTAAAATAACCCATGTTACGCTATATTCTGATCTATATTGTTTTCACACACAAACCCTGCATATTTAGGCTGAATTCTTCTCTCAAACAGAAAACACTCTGTTCCACCTTGTGATGTCATGAACTTTGAGATGTAGACACACGTCTCCCACAGAGGAGCCATACGATATATCGGTTGGCTGATATATCGGGTTAATATTTGCTCTTTTTAATAGATCAGCTTCATTCTCGAGCAGAGGTCGATATTCGGTTTGGTTTATCCAGCTGCCTAAATATGCACAGCTTCATTTTAACACGAGTCCAAAGATAAACTGCGAAAATGTGACTCCACTGTTCTATCCGGTTTGTAGTAAAACAGGGTCATGAATGAGTTTGTACCAGCCTCAAACTAAAAAAAACTTGGGTAAAATGACCAAAAATCAGCCCTACACATGGACAGAACTCATCGGCCTTCGCTTGGTCTGGATTTTATTAGTCCTGAAAAGTCAGTGCATCTCCACAGATGAGTCAGAGTCTCTGGTCTCACAGCTGAGTGCAGAGTCTGGAGTCATGTCCCATTATAACCATTAGAACTATAACAGTGTGTGTCGTGTTTATGTGGAGTTCATTTACACAGAGCTGAGACTGAAGCTTCACTTAGAGGAGGCCTGAGAAATACTGCACCTGCTCAGTCTGGGGATGGAGTTCACTGTTTCTGCTCTGAGCTGCAGTGTCCAGTCTCCTGTGGTGTAAGAAACGAGCTGAAACAGAACTACAGCCCCAGTCTCCTGCGATATAAGAACGAGCTGAAACAGAACTACAGCCCCAGTCTCCTGTGGTGTAAGAACGAGCTGAAACAGAACTACAGCCCCAGTCTCCTGTGATATACAACGAGGAAACACAACTACAAATGTCTCCTGTGGTGTAAGAACGAGTGAAATTACAGCTCCAGTCTCCTGTGGTGTAAGAGAACGAGCTGAAACAGAACTACAGCTCCAGTGAAGTGCAGCCTCTTGTGATACAAAGGAACAAGACTTAAATGTGGACTGTTGTGATGTCAATTGCTGCTGATGTTTCTCCAGCTGTGGTGGAGGCAGATTGTGGCTTAGGCTTAAGCTCGGAGCGACTTAAACAGCGAGTGTGGAGGCTCTGCAGAGGCTAAATTCATGAAAAGAGACAAGCCCTGAGGAAATGAATCACTCTAATCACACTATACTCAATCTAATCTAATCAATCACACTTCTCAAACAGGACTCACAGTGAATCATGCTGTGGATTTTAATGTTTCTTTCTGATCTGAAGAATTTTAACTACAATGCTCTTACTTAATTATTCCACAAATATATATAATAATTTTAAAGTCCCAACTGACTATAATTTAATATTTTAATAATCAGTTGACATGAGGATGGTGGATTTTATATAAATCCTGCAGCTCTCCTTCCGTCAGGTAAAGCCTCTGATTGGTCAAAAGTGACCATGTGATCCATCTGCGTTCAATCGAGGATAAAGTGTCATTTTGTCTTGATTATTCTCGTGTTAATATCGACAGCTCTAATATAAATATTACTTAATAGTAGAGAAGTCACCGTTATGCAGTACATTGTTGTATTGCAAACTTTCGCTTTTATTTCGTGATCAAAAAGTCTCAGTATTTTTCTCAGAAAGGTCGCAGGAGTCGAGTTTTGTCTCTTCAGATGTTTCAGTATCAGATTCAGACTGAAGTTTAATGAACAAAGTGGATAGTTTAAGTTCTAGATTTAAAGACTTTAAACATTTACAGAAGAAGAGAGCGGCTCTTTTGTCCAGAGGTCAGTGAACGCAGCTCAGAGGGGCGTGGCCTCACGATTAATCCACAGCCTCTTTAAACACTCAGAGTTACATAACAGAGAGAGAGACAGAAAGAGAGAAGAGAGAGACAGGGAGAGAGAAGAGAGAGAGAGACAGACAGAGGGAGAGACAGAGAGAGAGAGAGAGAGACAGAGAGAGAGACAGGGAGAGAGGGAGAGACAGAGAGACAGGGAGAGAGACAGGGAGAGAGGGAGAGACAGAGAGAGAGAAGAGAGACAGGGAGAGAGACAGGGAGAGAGACAGAGAGAGAGACAGAGAGAGAGACAGCGAGAGAGAGAGAGAGAGAGACAGACAGAAGAGAGTATGGCAGGAGAACAGAGGGAAAGAAGAAAATTGAGAGAGGGGTGATGAAAAGAAGGAAAGAAAGGAAAATGGAGAGAGGGAAAGGAGAGGAGGAGGAGAAGAGGGAAAAAGGGGAAAGGGAGAGAGAGAAGAGGGAGAGTGAAGAGAAAGTAAAGGAGGAGAGGAGAGGTGGAGGAGGAGAGGGTGTAGAAGAGGGAGAGAGATGTTGGACAAAAGGCCCAGTGTATTTCTCAAACAGAGAGAGAGCAGCCCCAGAACAAAGAGACAGAAAGAAGAGAGAAAAGAGGAGTAACATTTTATATTGGTAAATTTTGAACACTTTTCTGATCTGTTCATTTCTGTATCACATTTGAGGAAACGCTGACGCAGACACAGAGGAAATATAAACATGAGGCTTTAGGGACGGGGTCAGATCTCAGGACCTTTTAAGATCAAACTGTTACAGACTGAACTGAAGAGACGAGCTCGTGATGTTTGTCCCGTGTGTTTGGCTCAGACAATAATAAAACGTTTAGAGCTGCTGAGTTACATCATTTTGAGAAGCCGCAGTTCAAAAAGAAAGAAAGAAAAATTATAAGAAAAGATACAAAATTTAAAACTGAAAGATGAAATTTGTGACATGAACAAAATATTTTTAGTGCTTTTCACAGCTGCTAAAAAAAGATTGGGACATCGCAAAGCATTATGGGATACTCCCACAAAAACAAAACACTACAGCTAAGTCAGTATGTCCCCATCAAAACAGCTTCCTCATTTACAGTTCCACCATCCTGTAACTTGAACTTGTTTTTTGATCTGAACGCAGCAGAAGGCTGTGACATCCCCTGTGCAGAGGGTAACTGCACATTATGTCAAAACCTCATCTCAGCCCAGTGTCACTGTTGATCTCCCTTTAGTACAGTGATCATGAGCAGCTGCAGTACTGTGTCTCACCTGAAGGGGAGGTAGGAGGCGTTGGAACCAGACACCAGAGCTCTGTACGCCTCCTCAGGAGTCTTCTTCAAGTAAATCACCTGGAAACACAATAAGGAGGTGTTTATGTAATGTGTTTATGGAGATGGTTTTAACGCCAACATGAACTCAGTTAAACTATATTTAGGGAAGGGATTTTTTTGACTGCCCAAAGAAAACAGGCTTAAAACCAATTCTTTTGATATAATTTAAAAAGAAAAAAGCCCTGGTTCACACATCTGTTTGTACAAACTGTAAATATAAAGCTGCATTATGTAAAGTCTGTCCTGGAACAGTGTTCAGTCTAAACTGTAAAGACTAAACCGCAGGTTCACACTGCACATGGTGCAGCTCCAGGGGCCACAAGTATCTGTAGAAATTAAAAGGAGCAAGAGAAGCTCAGACTGCAGGAGGTGCTGGCAGAGGTGCTGGCGGAGGTACCATGGCGCTCAGGATAAATTCCGCTGGAAGTCTATTTTTGTCTTAATAAAAGAATATGAATGCCGTGGTCTGGGGCGTGCAGCTTCACAGGTGACTCCACAGCAGAGCTCTGAGTGTGAGGGTCACATGACTAAACCGTCTCACAGCTGGACCGGTCCAGTCTGGGGCTTTAGGGTGAGTCAGGTGAGCCTCTGGTCTCACAGCAGGAGGCCAGACTCATGAAAACTTAAACCTGTTTATCTCCTCTCCTGCACTGACCACACAACTGACCACAAACTGACCACACACTGACCACACACTGAACACACACTGAACACACACTGACCACACACTGAACACACACTGACCACAAACTGAACACACACTGACCACACACTGACCACGCACTGATCATTTAAAACACACTACGGAGATTTACCCTGGAGCAGTAACATGAAAACATGTTGTTTGTCATGGTGTATGCAAGTTTACAAGGAGTGTATGTGGGTATATGAGGGTTTATGAGGGGTGTATGTGGGTATATGAGGGTTTATGAGGGGTGTATGTGGGTATATGAGGGTTTATGAGGGGTGTATGTGGGTATATGAGGGTTTATGAGGGTTTATGTGGGTATATGAGGGTTATATGAGGGGTGTATGGGGGGTGTATGAGGGTTTATGAGGGGTATATGAGGGTTATGAGGGGGTTATGAGGGTTTATGAGGGGTGTATGTGGTTTATGAGGGTTTATTAGGGTTTATGAGGGTATATTAGGGTATATGTAGGGTATATGAGGGTATATGAGGGGTATATGAGGGGTATATGAGGGTTTATGAGGGTATATTAGGGTTTATGAGGGGTATATGAGGGTTTATGAGGGATGTATGGGGGTATATGAGGGTTTATGAGGGTATATGAGGGTATATGAGGGGTATATGAGGGGTATATGAGGGGTTAGTACTCACAGCATATCCTCCGATAAGCACCGCAGCGTTGGACCTTTTCCTCTGGTCGAAGCTCGTGTAGTGGACGATCCTTTTCCGAGTCAGAGTGTACGACTAAAACACAGAGCACATGAGGGTAAGAGGAGGTACTGACTGTGAGCCACAACAAGACTGAGAAGAGGAGACACTTCTGAGAAAAAAAATGCATTAACGAGAGACGGGTGATAGAGCGGATCCAATTTCATATCGGCCGTTATCGATACTGGATCAAATATTCAATACAGATTTCTTTTTTTAGCTGCCCCTTTCTCTGTGTGACCTTTCTGAACAGACCAAGGAATTAAAATAGAAATATAAGAGTTACAAAGCTGTGTGTGGATACAATAACACAGTTTGAAGCACGATATTTTGTTAGAGGAACATTCTGATAAATACTGAAAATACTTGATGTCACTTACACAAAGCAGAAAACACATTTTTAAACACGCAGTTTCATTAATAGGACCTACACACTTCATCCAGTTTCAGATTTGGTTAAAAATTATTTTCATTTTAAATTTTAACTCAGGCCTTTCTCCTCAATAACTGATAAAAATAAATGCTCGTGTGTTTAAACATGTGTCAGATGCCCTCCCGCTGCACAGGCTCTGAAAGGACTGGAGTTTTAAAGGGACGTGTGTTTTAAAGGTCCAGTGTCTGACGTTAAAGGTCTTCCTCTGTTTGTTTTAAAGGGGAGGTGTTTTCTGTCTGTTCGTAAATGATTTCGAGCGAATCGTTAAACTGAATGTGGAGCATCCAGTCTGACCGTCTCCATGGAAACACAAACACAACAAAGACAGAAAGAGAGGAACGAGAGAGGGGAAAATGAGGGAGGGAGAGAAGAGGAGAGAGAGAGGAGACAGGAGAGGGAGAGAGCATGATGGGGTAAAGACAAGAGAGGGACAAAGAGGAAAAGGGAGAGAGAGAGAAGAGAGTGATGCGGTAAAGACGGAGAGAGGGAGAAAAGAGAAAGAGATAGAGATGCGGAAGAGAGAAGAGAGGGACGGAGAGAGAAGAGAGTCTGATGATGTAGAAAAGAGAGAAAGAGAGGAGAAGAGAGAAAGGGAGAGAGAGGGGGAGAAAGGAGAGAGAGAGAAACAGAGGGACAGAGGGAAGAGGGGAGAGAGAGACAGAGAGGGGGAGAAATGAGAGAAAGAGGCAGAAGAGGGAGAGAGGCTGATACTTTGAATGAAACTCTTAAATCTATTTTTAGCCCGTGGAGGTGAGAGGAGGGACTGGACCAGTTCTGAGGCGTCACACTGAGCTCGTGTCGACTCAGACTCACGAGACGTTTACAGTCACAACTTTACTCTGAAAATAAGATAAACTCCTGAGTCTGACCCGTCCTCCAGCTCACGTTTTCACTCACAAATATCAAAGCGTCACCTCCTGATTCAGACACAGACTCAGCTCTGTTAAAAGTTTACTTAGATATTAATTATGTAGAAAAAATGCATATTTGAATTTAATTTCCACAGACCCCTTATATCAGAACATGGTTAAATCTCTCACTTTAACTGTGTATAATTCAACATTTTGAATTAATATTGTGTAAAAGTATCACAAACACCTCGTCTCAGTGGTTTAGTGTCATTTCAATATTTGAGCCTTGACGACCAGCGATGGAAGAATACTTATAAATGTATTTAGATACAGAATACTGAATATCTTCTTTAAAAAATACTGAGTAAAGTATCCTGTCATATGGTCCAGTCAGAGTACTTCAGTCTGAATATTTTTACAGAGTTGTGTTATATTATAGTGAAAAAACATGACACAGAATTACAAACAGCGACATTTTTGTTGCTGTTCGTTCTGCATTAATTTATGTCTAATTAGAGAAGGAAATATCACCTGTCCCTGCACCTGTCCATTGACCTGTCCATTGACCTGTCCATTGACCTGTCCATTGACCTGTCCATTGACCTGTCCCCACACCCGTCCTCGCACCCGTCCTCGCACCCGTCCCTGTCAGACTTGCCCCGTTTCCTGTACATTCCTGGGTGAAGTCATGTGACGTTTGTTTCGCCTCAAACCAGTTCAACTGTTTGGTCCAAGTATTACATAACTTTTCTGTCTCTTAGCACCTCCCGTCCTCTCACTCTCTCCCTCACTCTCTCTTCCTCTTCATTCCTCCCTCGTCTTTTTTAATCCTCTCTTCATTTCTCTTAATACCTCTCTTCCCTCCTCTCAACCCTCTTTCTTCCCAGTTTCTTTTCTCCCCTCATCCCTCTGTCTGACACCAGCTCCCTCCTCTCCTCTCTCCTCCTCTCATCTCCCTGCCTCTTTTCCCCACTCGCACCTGTTTTATTCCGTCATTCCTCTCCTCTCCCCTCTTTTCCCCTCATCCCTTTCTCCCTTAATCGTTTTCCCTCTCCCTCTTTTGCTCTCTCTCCCCCTCTCTCCCTCTTTTTCTTCCGTCATCCCCCTCTCTCTCCTGTTGCATTGTGGACATTCCTGTTCTGGGAGCAGCTGTACAGTGTGCGTTTACTGTGACTGTGATAGTATTTCTTTACTACACACCCACAGGACCTGTGTACTGAAGTACTGTGTGCTCAAGTACTAAGAACTGATACTTTGCAGCTGATGTCATCAACATTCCCTGGGCACGTGATGCTAACTGTAGGCACTGCTCTGTCTGGAGACTTTATTCTGGGCTTTGTTTTAATACAATCTGAGCACATTAGTCACAAGCTAGCATTAGCATTAGCCAACTCCTAAACAGGACCATGAAGCTAAACACAGTGCTTGCTAACGAGTGCATTGCGTCACCATGGTAACTGCTGAACATTCCGCCATAGACATAAATGCAGGACACCCCCACCGTGATGTCAGAATATGAATTATGAGACACAGGGACAGACCTTGAGCTTCTTGTTGAGTTTGCAGCAGTATCTGTAAAGCATGGCCAGGTTCAGAGGCCCGAAGTCTGCGTAGAAACTGAAACAGAATAAAACACATTAGAAACTGAAACAGAACAAAACAAAACACATTAGAAACTGAAACGGAACAAAACAAACACGTTAGAAACTGAAACAGAACAAAACAAAACACATTAGAAACTGAAACGGAACAAAACAAAACACGTTAAAACTGAAACGGAACAAAACAAAACACATTAGAAACTGAAACGGAACAAAACACATTAAAAACTGAAACAGAACAAAACAAACACATTAGAAACTGAAACGGGACAAAACACATTAAACATCTTTAGAATCAGAAGTGAAACTGTAAAAGCTCAGATGTTTTAAGACTTTGAGGGTCTGTTCAGAAATAATCCGGTCACTTTTGCTCTGGATGTTTTTAGTCCTGGCTCAGGTTAAATTTAGAAACTGAAGCAGAAGTGGAAGAATTAGGTTAGTCTGAAACATGGATAAAGACACAAACACAGACATGACATGTTTTAAAGTCAACACGGGTCTTTGGACTGGAGTCTGAGGAGTTTACAGACGACACTTCTGCTGCACATTACACATGTCACAGTATAATCTTACATAATGTTCACAAGACGGGAGAATGTGACGTGTTAAAGCTACAGTGTTAAAGCTACAGTGTGGAACTTCCTGGGAGTGGAAAGTCATCTGCACAATTCCATGGAAATAGAAAGCTGAAGCCAAACTTCTGAGGCTTCTCCATAAAGATAGATCAGTTTTATGGCAAACTGTGGAGGATTATAGACAAAAAGCAACAATATTTCTATGGAAACAAGCAGGACGCCAAATAAGAGTCAGGTTTGTGGAGAAAAATAACATATGATTTTATTTTAGTTTAATTGTTACATACTGTGGCTTTAAATTTAAAATGATCAGAATAAAGAATAAACCAAAACTGACGACATGGAAAATAAAACTTCCAAGTTTGAACAGCTAAAATATTTCTTAAAATAAACCGCTCTCTCTCTCTCCCCATGAGACAAAGAAATCAGAAATAACTTACTACTGATACTTTGCAGCTGATGTCATCAACATTCTTTGGGGGGGTGACGCTAACTTTAAGCACTGCTCTGTCTGAAACGCTGTTACTCAGGTTAGACTTTAATCTTAACTGACTTAAAATAACTGACTTAGCTGGAACTACGACAGGTGAGCTGATCCGTGCTGTTGAACAAGTATCACAGACGTAACATTACAGGCACAAGCTAGTTAGCATTAGCATTAGCCAACAGTTTCAGTTAGTCACTGTCACTTTTTTGTGTAAAATCAAACAAAAATGTGCTGTGTTTGTGTTTTTTCTTGAGTTTCTTTGAGATTATTTAAAAACTTTTTGTCAGTGTCTGCTAATGTGTGCATTGTGTCACCATGGTAACTGCTCAACATTCCACCATATAAACACATATAGAAACCCCCCTGAGCTTGATGTCAGTGTCAATAATGTTTGTGTGAAACTGATGAAACGGGGCTTGTTCTGGTCACACTGTTCATCAGCAGCAAAGAACAAGACTGAACCAGGACTGAACCAGGACTGAACCAACTAGAACTAAACCAGGACTGCCACCCAGGACTAAACCAGGACCGAAAGGACCAGGACCAGGACTAACTAGAACTAAACCAGGACTAAACCAGAACTAAACCAGGACTGAACTAGAACTAGAACTAAACCAGGACTAAACCAGGACTAACTAGAACTAAGGACTAACTGAACTAGGACAGGACTGAACTAGGACTGAACTAGGACTGAACCAGGACCGAACCTGGACCGAACCTGGACCAAACCAGGACCGAACCAGGACTGAACCAGGACTGAACCAGGACTGAACCAGGACTAAACCAGGACTAAACCAGGACTGAACCAGGACTGAACCAAGACTAAACCAGGACTAAACCAGGCCTAAACCAGGACTAAACCAGGACTGAACCAGGACTGAACCAGAACTAAACCAGGACTGAACCAGGACTGTACAGTCAGGACAAAGTTTGAGGAAGAAGCACCAGTTTATACAAAACAGTTATAAAAAAGAGACGTATCAGATGTTTTTTTTGAAGGGTCTGAGCAGATTTATAGTTTAGACAAAAGTCACATGTTCCTGTTTGTCTGAACAAGAATTTAAATCCACCCAACTGTGTTTAACTCCATATGAGAGTAAAATGTGTAGTAAATACACTCTGACCCTCACATCTGACCCTGCTCATGTAGTATAGAAACTCCCTGTTACAGTAGTAGTAGTAGTAGTAGTAGTAGTAGTAGTAATAGTAGTAGACTAGTAGTACCGCTGTACTCACTTTTCATAGACAAACTCGTCATCAGTGCAGAAGTAGTGCGTGTTGGCTGTGCTTTTGGGTTTACTTCTCAACGTCGCAAAATACAACCGCTCTGAAAAGAGAAGAGACATTTAAAATGACTGTGCTCCAGATGCCCTCCCATCCTCCTGCTCATCTCAACACTTTGATGGGTAAGTTGTGGATGAACTCAGGCATAGTCTGGTTTGTGTACACTATCCTTTATAAACAGCCGTATTAAAGCTGCACTATGAAACTTTCTGGTGTGGGGCTGCCTTGTGCTGGTCTCCATGGAGATATCCTTGCTTTGTCATGAATGTTCCACAGCATGTCATTAAGCCCATAATCTATCTTTACTGCTAACAAACACCTTAAAAAAAACAAGTATTATTCTTCTGCACTGAGACACCTCTCCACAGATCTGACCTGTTTGTTTTCATGGAGACAGACGAGTTTTATACTGAATGTTCCAGACAAAATAATATCTCCATGAAAACAAGTAGGACACAAAACCTCCACCAAAGTTCCATAGTTCAGCTTTAAAGGCCCCAAACAGACCTGGAGTTGTGATTTCTTTCACATGTTTAACACACAAACCTGCAGATTTAGCCTGAGTTCTTCTCTCAAACTGAAAACACTCTGTTCCACCTTGTGATGTCATCATGTGCTAATACAGGAAGTGCTTCACTGTATTTTTAAACTCCACCCACCGTCATTTCTACAAACATTTGGATGATTTCAGTCCTGGAGTTGTCAGCCTCTACTGCACTAGAGGTAAAAGGAGCTGTTCAGTTGAAAACTACCACTTGATGACATCACAGGGTGGAACAGAGCATATTTTGAGCTTTGGATATGTTACAGACTTTGGAGATGTTACAGACTAATAATAAAGTGTTACTTGAACATGTGAATGAAACAAACCACAACTCCAGGTCTGGAGCATTAGAAAATGAGCCCTTTAAAAATTAAATGTAAAAAAGCTGAATTTGAGACGTAATAAACTGACTTTTTGGACAGAATAAGCATCATCCTGACAGCTCTTCATACAATACCTCAGTCTATCCAGTGTGGTTGACGTTATATAGCTATGCAAGTGTTAAATCAGAGTTATATTTGTGGTCTGAAGTGAATCTCGTGGGAAAATACCTGATGCTTTACACATTTTATAATTAGTTCTAGTTTGTTTACAGAGACGCCCATTTACTACCCTCAAACAATCTGTCTTTTCCCCTTATCAGAAGTTTAAAAAGTGTTGAAATGCTCATATTTTTGGAGTAAAGTCCCAGCAGCACCTGTCCACTCCCTAAACCGTGCCTCTCCCCCGGGCAGAGCCGCCCCTTGCGCCCGGGCTGCAGCGCTCCTTCCCCGGGGTCACTCACGGCTTTACCTCGGATAAACTCTGCGGCTCCCATCAGCTCCGTGTCCTCCCCGGTCCTGAAGAGCGCGGACAGGATCGGGGAGTGCCGTATGCCCTCAGCGCTCATGGCCCCGGCCTCTCCCCGCTCTCCACGCACTTTTTTCGGGCTTCTTTCTCCAACTTTACCCCCAACAGCTCCGGAGCGGCTGCTGTTAGCCTTTAGCTCCGAGTTAGCAGCGCGGCTAACTTCAATAGCCCGAAGACGCTGCGGAAAAGTTGTAAAAGTTCACATTTCTCCGCTCATGTCTCGCTGTGGAGGTTCCTCGGGGGTTGGGCGTTACTTGTTGCACTTTCTGCGGGTAGTTTTGGGGTTTTTGGGGCTTAAATCGCTCGGGTTTAGCATGTTTAGCTCCGTGTTGGCTCCTAAACCGAAGGCGAATCTGTGCGAACTGAGGCTTTGATTGAGCTGATCCCTCCTTAAGACACGTTACTATGACAACCGCGAGGGCGGGACAGACGCGACGGCAGCCAATCAGGAGCCGAGGCTGTGGAAAACCAGCCAATTAGAGAGAAGAACGGAGGCCTCCAGTTTCCACGGTCTGCTGTGCAGGTTTGAGGGGAATCTGGGAGAGAATGAATGAATCATGTTTAATGTGCTGTGAATCGAGACTTATTCATGGTTCATTTCATTTTTTACAAGAAGAGGAAATAATTGAAATGTTCTTTTTACATTATTTTGTAGATAACATATTTAATTATTGTTTTCCTTGTGAACTGAGGCAAATTGTCACACTCAACTACTGCAATGGATCCTACTCTTTAAATATTAGTGTGAAATGTGAAGTAAATTTGGTGGTTGCCATGGTTGTGGTTGGCTGCTCTTGTGGCTGACTGCCTGGCACACTAAGCGGTTTTTAAACTTGTTGAATTTGCATTTAAAAGTTCAGCTTGTGCGGCTCAAAGGAGGAAGTTAAGGACTTTTGGACGGTGTCAGTGTCAGTTTGTTTTTCCTGTATCCATGGCGACGCTGCATGGAGACGACTCTGAAATGTTACAGATTTTTACAGCAATACAACACGTGACTTTCTGCAGCAAATATGGAAGAGACGTCCCAGAGGAGACAGAGAATGTCCTGAAACAACAGAGCAGAGAGACACTGAGAAGAACTGTGTCCAGAGCTCACCTGGCTCCCCCTGGAGGCAGCTGTGATACTGCAGGACGCAGGGGACACAGGGGACACAGAGGAGGGACACAGAGGAGGGACACAGAGGAGGGACACAGAGGAGGGACATAGAGGAGGGACATAGAGGAGGGACATAGAGGAGGAACACAGAGGAGGAACACAGAGGAGGAACACAGAGGAGGGACACAGAGGAGGAACACAGAGGAGGGACACAGAGGAGGGACACAGAGGAAAGACACAGAGGAGGAACACAGAGGAGGGACACAGAGGAGGGACACAGAGGAGGGACACAGAGGAGGGACACAGAGGAGGGACACAGAGGAGGGACATAGAGGAGGGACAAAGAGGAGGGACACAAGAGGAGGGACAAAGAGGAGGGACACAGAGGAGGGACACAGTAGTCCTGAGGGCCGTTAGTCTCCTCACACGGCCCTGACACTGGTGGACGTCCCGCCCTGTGAGACTTTAGGTTCACTGCTCTATGTGCTCAAACTGTCCCTCGGGGACAAACACTGATGGATCAGTTTAAAGTCTGAAGAACTCTGCGACGGCTCAAACTTCTGCTGAATCGTCCTCCTGAATTATTCACTGCTTTGACCTCCAGTCTTGTCTTTGTCCCTCTGGTCCATTATGTAAGTATCAATATTAAAAAAAGTCCCACAGACATAAATGAGTCTTTCCTGAAACTGTCTGGACTGATGTGTCTGTTTCACAAGAAGAAAACACAGAGACGAGAATAAACCAAGGACCAGAATGAACCAACTGCACAGAGGATTAACACATGTAACACACATGTAACACACGTGTGACACACATGTGACACGCATGTAACACGCATGTAACACACATGTAACACACATGTAACACACATGTAACACACATGTAACATGTAACACACATGTAACACACATGTAACACACATGTAACACACATGTAACACACATGTAACATGTAACACACATGTAACACACATGTAACACACATGTAACACACGTGTAACACACATGTAACACACATGTAACACACGTGTAACACACGTGTAACACACATGTGACACACATGTAACACACATGTAACACACGTGTGACACACATGTGACACGCATGTAACACGCATGTAACACGCATGTAACCAGTGTTGGGAATAACGGCGTTAAACAATAACGGCGTTAGTAACGTTTTGTTTTTTCACTAACGGAGTAATTTAACTAATTACTTTTCCCAGCGTCCCAACGCCGTTACCGTTACTGACAGTAAAATGTGGCGCGTTACTATTACTTCAGTTCACTCTGCTCTTCATCAGAGTCTCTCAGACCAGGAGCTGCAGCTGTTGTGTTTCTTTGGTGAAAGAGGCTCGGGGTGAGAGGCTTGTTTTTGAGATGAGCGAGGCGGGCGCAGAAAATCTCGTGAGAGCGAGTCCGCCCGCAGGCCGTGTCTCAATTAACCAAAGTGCCTTAAATCCGCCGCTCGAACGGGGCATTTAAGCCGCGCGGTACTTCGACCCGCACTTCGAACAGTTCATGGTGCATTTGGCGAATTGGGACACGGCCGCATTTTTGAGCGAGGCGAGCGCAGCAGCTCTCCACCGACTGCGGCCGCCTGCATGGACTACAAACGCTCAATGCATGATGGGAAATGGGTGTCCTGTCACACGTGCATTGACAGCTGATTGGGTCCCGAGTTGAGTTTTGATCAGAAACGTGACGCCCTGACGCACAGCTGCCCTCCTCCTCCAACTTTACACAAACTACTGCCACATATTTGATATGGACATATGTTTTAAATGTGACTGAAAGTGTCCAGGCTGGTGTCAGATATGGATCACTTTTAAACAAATGCAATATAATTGCAATCTGTTAGTGAAATAAATGTTAAAGGTTCACATCTGTTTTTTTTTTTTTTTTAACATAGTAACGGCATAGTTACTTTGCCTAGTAACGAGTTACTTCTCCCAAAAAGTAACTGAGATGCTAACTCAGTTACTTTTTGGGAGAAGTAAACTTGTAACTATAACTAATTACATTTTTGAAGTAAGATTCCCAACACTGCATGTAACACACATGTAACACACATGTAACACACATGTACATACATGTAACACACATGTAACATACATGTAACACACATGTAACATACATGTAACACACATGTAACACACATGTAACACACATGTAACACACATGTAACATACATGTAACACACATGTAACATACATGTAACACACATGTAACACACATGTAACACACGTGTAACACACATGTAACACACATGTGACACACATGTAACATGTAACACACATGTGACACACATGTAACACACATGTAACACACATGTAACACATGTGTAACACAACATTTAATGTTGAACATCTCAGTGTCTAAAGAAAAGAGTTTTTTAACATCATGGAATCAAAATTGGTATTGAGTCTATTTTTTAGTATTGAAATTGAGTTTTAGCCGAAGTTTAAATCTGTCACTGGACAAATCGTTGTAGGAGTGAAGACGTTTGGCTCGTCTCTTCTTCAGCTCTGGTCAGATTTACTGCTGGACATTTATATCTGTCTGAAGGAGGCGCTAACGACACTGACACTGTGAACATCTACTGTCTCCAGTTTCATTTTAAACGGCCCTGTTCAGCCTTTAATGACGCTGCTGTTGTTCTCTTGTTCTGGGTCTGAGGATGGAGGTGTAGACGGGGAGAGATTATGTCTCAAGATCGATTCCTGTTCAATGATGTTTTTGTCTTTCTTAACAAAAACAGCTTCTTTAACTCTCCTCTCAAACCGTTTCTTTTCTCTGGCTCAGATCTGAACCTCACTCTCTTCAGAGGAGGTGAGTGTCTGTGGATGGAGATGAACAGCAGACTGTGGTCCTGTGGTCCTGGGGCGTCAGAGGCGTCGAGATCACATTCAAAGTCTATGGTGGACGCGCGTCTTGGCCACGCTGCGTTTTTGCGGCGCGTCTTCAAGCGTCCAGGCGGCGCGAATCTGGCGTCGGCGCGCGCGTCTTGAGCGTCTAGCCGTTCAGGCGTCCAGGAGTTCAACCAAGCTGAACTTTTGAGGAGGTCGACGCGCAGCATCAACCAATCAGAGACCACGCTCCAGTGACACAGCGACGTCATTCTGAAGCGCTGGAGTCACAAACACGAACAATGGAGGACGTTATCCGCACCAATGCGGCACAGCAGGTCATCGAACTGGGCCTAATACGTCTGGAAGCGCTGATCATCCAGACGGAGCTCCTGGAGCCAGTGATGGAACTCGCCAAACTCCGAACACCTCTGAATTATGTCGTGAACCCAGACACGCCGCCGCCGAGCCGATCGCCTCCGTTGATGACTTTTGTGCAATAAATCCACCAAATGGTCTGTCATTGTGCACAAAAAGAGCAAGAAAACACTCAAGACGCGCTCTTTGAACGGCGTCCAAGGCGTCTGCCTCAAATGCACAGGTGTCCACACAGAGGTGTCCACACAGAGGTGTCCACACAGAGGTGTCCAGCGCCTTTTTGACGCCCCGTGTGCTTCACGCTGGTGTTGGTACATCCTCTGATGGATTATGGACTTTTGAATTTTAGAATCATAAGAACACGAGTGTGGAGACAGTGTCAGCCCCTTCACCAGAAGATCTGCGTCTGACCCGTCCTCAGTGTCTGTGGGTTAAATGTGTCTGGACAGTGGGACCATCTCCAGGTCTTGGTCAGGGCCTGAGCTGGAGCATTCGACCCGTCGTGCGTGTTTGGGCTGAACGTGCCATCTGCATGTTCTCCCTGTGTCTGTTATTTACTCTGAGCAGGAAGATCACAAACAGCCAATTAGCCAGAGTGTCAGTCCTGCTTTGTCCCACAGTCTGTGAACGCTCCAGAGGTGTGTCCTGTGAAGTGTCCTGTGAAGTGTCCTGTGAAGTGTCCTGTGAAGTGTCCTGTGAAGTGTCCTGTGAAGTGTCCTGTGAAGTGTCCTGTGAAGTGTCCTGTGGAGCTAAAGGTGATTCTCAGGCTCAAGTTTCAGTTTCCAGAGTTTAAAATAACTACGATGGAAACACAAGGACAAAGAACTAAACCAGGACTAAAGGAGGACTAAACCAGGACTAAACCAGGACTAAAGGAGGACTAAACCAGGATTAAACCAGGACTAAAGCAGGACTAAACCAGGACTAAACCAGGACTAAAGGAGGATTAAAGGAGGACTAAACCAGGACAATGGACCAGAGCCACATAAGTACGGAACAAAGAACTAAGACAGGACTAAACCCCAGGACAAAATAAGAACTAATCCAGAGCAAAACCAGGTCAAAAAAGGACTGAACCAGAGTAAAAAATACAAAAACTTCCTTGTTGTAAAACTTTGGTAGTTTTTTTTTTTTTTTCCAGTGATATTTGGTCTTTTGGGTTTTGGTGCTTTTACATTTCTCCTCCAGAGATTTTGTGTTAAAAAACTGCACTTTATAAAACATTTGGACAAACAGCCGCCATGTTTGTTTGTGTTTGTTTATAACAGACAGAAAAGAGAGAAACACGACGATGAAGGTCTAACACCTCCTCAAACACAGACCTGGAGCTGTGTTTGTTTCATTCACATGTTTGAGTCACACTTTATTATTCGTCTGTAACATCTCCAAAGCTCAAAATGCTCTGTTCCACCTTGTGATGTCATCAAGTGGTAGTTTTCAAGTGAACAGCTCCTTTTATCTTTAGTTCAGTAGAAGATTGGCAACGCCAGATTTGCTGAAATGGTCCAAATGATTCTAGAGATGAAGGTGTGTGGAGTTTAAAAAGACAGTGGAGCACTTCCTGTATCACCACATGATGACATCACAAGGTGGAACAGAGTGTTTTCAGTTTGAGAGAAGAACTCAGCCTAAATCTGCAGGTTTGTTTGTTAAACGTGTGTGAATGAAACAAAAACACATCTGTCAGTCCTTCAGTGTGACAGATGTGATGTGCTGGACATATCTGGATGAATCTTGTGGAAGAACATCTGGATTTTTTGTGGGAACATCTAGAGCATCTCTCATCTCCTCTTTTTATGTTTTAAGTTGTGTTTGTCAGATCAGAACTCACCTGCAATCAGTGAAATCCAGACTCGGTTCGGGGCAGGTCCTGATCCTTGGGGTTCTGGGTCGATTCCTGGTCTAAGTCCCGGGTTCGGCCCCTGGTTCGGCCCCTGGTTCGGCCCCTGGTTGAGTCCCGGTCCGGTCTTGGTCCCGGGGGGCTGCAGTATCCGTGGGTTGTCCTGGTCGTCCATGCCGTCGCTCCTGTGGCGGGCTTCGGTGCAGGACTGCTCTGGGACAGTGTGAGGACCGTGAGAGGATTTGAACCGGATCTGGGGGGGATCAGGTGTCCAGTCCCGGGTCTGGTCTCTGGTCTCGGCCTCTGGTCTCGCTCCGCTGAGTCCCGGAGGTGTGGGTTACAGCGGCTCGTGTTTCATCACAAGAACCAGAGCTGAAGTAGTGACCGTGGTCAGAGGGGGCGGGGTCTGAGCGGAGGGGGCGGAGTCTGCTGTGGGCCTGAGGCGGGTCAAAGGCGGGTCATTTTGTTACTTCAGTTTACAGTGTCCAAGATTTGTCCACAAATGTCAGAGACCAGAGCGGAGTAAAGCTGACAACAGCATGCTAACATGCACTTCCTGATTAAATGGTTTGTAATTAGATGCAGACAGAGCACTCCAGATGTGGAGGTCCAGGTGTGGAGGTCCAGGTGTGGAGGTCCAGGTGTGGAGGTCCAGGTGTGGAGGTCCAGGTGTGGAGGTCCAGATGTGGAGGTCCAGGTGTGGAGGTTCAGGTGTGGAGGTCCAGATGTGGAGGTTCAGGTGGGAGGTCCAGATGTGCAGGTCCACATGTGGAGGTCCAGGTGTGGAGGTCCAGGTGTGGAGGTCCAGGTGTGGAGGTCCAGATGTGGTGTGGAGGTCCAGGTGTGGAGGTCAGATGTGGAGGTCCAGGTGTGGAGGTCCAGGTGTGGAGGTCCAGGTGTGGAGGTCCAGGTGTGGAGGTCCAGGTGTGGAGGTGTGGAGGTCCAGATGTGGAGGTCCAGGTGTGGAGGTCCAGGTGTGGAGGTCCAGGTGTGGAGGTCCAGGTGTGGAGGTCCAGATGTGGAGGTCCAGGTGTGGAGGTCCAGGTGGAGGTCCAGGTGCGGAGGTCTCGGTGTGGAGGTCCAGATGTGGAGGTCCAGATGTGGAGGTCCAGGTGTGTGGAGGTCCAGGTGTCAGGTGTGGAGGTCCAGGTGTGGAGGTCCTTTGGTGCCGTGGGCCTCAGGTGCAGTGGAAAGTCTTGCTCTTTTCAGGTCCAGCTCTTTGTTTGATGTTTTAATTTTTAATGTGTTTTGTTCCTTCATTTTCTCATTAAGGCCGAGCTCTTTGTGTCACAGCTTCAGAGTCTGAGCTCCAACTCCTGCTGCTGCCACGAGATTTTGATACTAAGGAACAGACTTGATATTCAACACCGATTCTGATACTACAATGATAAAAACACTAATATGTAACAATAATCCCTCAGTGAGCAGTAGGGTCACAGTGGTACATGGTGTTTACTTGTCTAAACTAGTGGCTCCTGTTTGAACTGGTTCTCAGTATAAAAGACACCTGTCCACAACCTCAAACAGTCACACTCCAAACTCCACTAAGACCAAAGACACGTCAAAGGAACCACAAACAAAAACTGTGACCTGCACCAGGCTGAAGACTCAATCTGCAACAGGTGAGCAGCTCGTGTGAACAAATCAACTGTGGAGAATTATTAGAAAAATGGAAGAAAGACACTGATAATCTCCCTCCATCTGGGGCTCCACAAGATCTCACCCCGTGGGGTCAAAATGACACAGAATGAGGAGCAAAACTCCCAGAACCACACGGGGACCTAGTGAACGACCTGCAGAGGGACCAAAGTAACAAAGGCACCATCAGTAACACACTACGACCAGGGACAGAATGAATGGAGCCATGTATCGTGAGATTCTGAGTGAAAACCTCCTTCCAGTCTTGTTGTCTTGTTTCCACGTCACGGAAACAAGACTGTGTGTGTCAGATGCCCTCCCACCTCCTCCCACCTGAAACTGCATAAAAAGTGAGTAGTACTTGGGTAGTACTTTTGTGAACTTTATACTTTCACTTAAGATATATTTTGGTGCTTATAACAGAGTTTAATTCTGTCCATGTAACTGTACTTTTTACTGAGTACAAATACACGGCTCAGTCGTAGTATTTTGTAGTAGAGTTGTGTTTTTTAGTAGTACCAGGTAGTAGTGATGTACTTTGTAGTAGAGTTGTATTTCGTAGTAGTACTATGCAGTAGTTGTTGCTTTGAGCAGAAGCAGGTCACAGGGACAAAGTGACACACAAAACCTTTAAACTGTAAAACCACGTCACGGAAACAAGACTCTGTGATGCCCTCCCACCTCCTCCCACCTCCTCCCACCTCCTCCTGTGTCAGATGCCCTCCCTCCTCCTCCCACCTAGTACCTGTGTGAGATGCCCTCCCACCTCCTCCCACCTCCTCCTCCTGTGTGTCAGATGCCCTCCCACCTCCTCCCACCTCCTCCTGTGTGTCAGATGACTTTACACATATGTATCACCATGGAGACTGTTCCAAACTATGGCTTTAACTATATCCGTGGAATCGTGCAGGTGACCAGCTCCAGAAAGTTCCGTGTTGTTGCTGTCTACAGGAGGGGAGGTGGATCGGCTGGTGTCCTGGTGCAGCAGCAACAACCTGGAGCTCAACGCCTTTAAGACTGTAGATGATTGTGGACTTGAGGAAAGTCACAGCCCCCCTGCTCCCCCTCGCCTTGACCGACCCCCCATCACCACCGTGGACTCTTTCCGCTTCCTGGGCCCCTGCATCACCCAGGACCTCAAGTGGGAGCCGACCATCAGCTCCTCATCAAGAAAGCCCAGCCGAGGATGTACTTCCTGCGGCAGCTGAGAAAAGCCAAGCTGCCGGTCCAGATGATGGTCAGTTCTACACGGCCATCATTGAGTCCCATCCTCCTCCTCCATCACTGTGTGGTTCGCTGGGGCCCCTGCCAGGGACAGACAGAGACTGCAGCGCATGTGCGCTCTGCTGAGAAGGTGATTGGCTGCAGCCTTCCATCTCTCCAGGACCTGTACGCCTCCAGGACTCGGGGGCGAGCAGGTCGTATAGCAGCTGACACTTCTCACCCTGGACATGGACTATTTGAGCCACTTCCCTCTGGCAGGAGGCTACGGTCCATCAGGACCAGAACCTCTCGTCACAAGAACAGTTTCTTCCCCTCTGCTGTTTCCCTCATGAACACTTCATAAACCTGCACTAAACTGGACACTTCATAACACTGGTCACTTTAATAAACCATGTTGCACTGTTGTGTGTGTTGTTTTGATGCCACTATTGTATACTCTTCTACTATTGTATATATTTTCTACTATTGTATATATTTTCTACTATTGTATAATTTTGACCTCCTGCCCTTATTTGTATTACCATGGAGTGGTTTTGCCTGTGTGTGTTGTATGTCGCACTTTATCACCGAAGTAAGTTCCTCGTCTGTGAGCTCTGCTCACGGACAATGGCAATAAAAAACTTCTTCTGATTCTGATTTACCTGAGCAGGTCACATGACGTCGGGTTTGTAAATGTAA
Organism: Periophthalmus modestus; assembly: GCA_019594935.1. NCBI lineage: Eukaryota > Metazoa > Chordata > Actinopteri > Gobiiformes > Gobiidae > Periophthalmus > Periophthalmus modestus. The sequence goes on along the minus strand of JAIEZT010000189.1, from coordinate 37,680 downwards.
AAATGTTTTAAGACACACTGAGACTTTTCTCATGGAAGATCAACCCCTCGTCTCCATGGAGATGTTATCACTTTTACCTGGAATGTTCCACAGTGTAGCATTAACTTTATCCATCTCCATGGTGACGAGCAGGTGACGCCAAAAGTCCAAGTCACGGGTCAGATCTGTGGACCGGGCGCAGCGTTTCAGAGCAATAAAAACACCCGAGTCAAGTGGTTGCTAGAGATCAATTTAATGCCATACTGAGTAAAATGACATCGCTATGGAGACAGCAGGTGGAGGAAGAAGTTCCGTATTGCAACTTTAAATATAACATGAGTTTCTTCTTTAAATAACTTCATCCAGACGAGTCTCGGTGACATGTGCAGTTTTATTTCACCCTGAGACAAACCTACAGCCGAGACTCACGACAGTCTATGAGGGGGCGGGGCTACAGCACAGAGGGGCGTGGCTACAGAGGGGCGGGGCTACAGAGGTCAGAGGTGAGGGTTCACCGCTCCTGACCCCTCACACTCGATCAGGTACGTCGTGTTTCCGCTCAGATCGTCACAGGATTTGGAGATGCTGAACTTCGCCTGGACGAGAGACAGAGACGAAGAGAAAGAGACGAAGAGAAAGAGACGAAGAGAAAGAGACAGAGACGAGAAGAGAAGAGAGAAAGAGACGAAGAGAAAGAGACGAAGAGACAGAGACGAAGAGACAGAGACGAAGAGAAAGAGACAGAGACGAAGAGAAAGAGACAGAGACGAAGAGAAAGAGACAGAGACGAAGAGAAAGAGACGAAGAGAAAGAGACAGAGACGAAGAGAAAGAGACGAAGAGAAAGAGATGAAGAGAAAGAGACGAAGAGAAAGAGACACAGACGAAGAAAGAGTGAGAGAAGAGAGAAGAGAAAGAGAAAAGAGACGAAGAGAAAGAGACGAAGAGAAAGAGAGAAGAGACAAGAGAAAAGAGAAAGAGACGAAGAGAAAGAGACGAGACGAAGACAGTTTAGAAAGACAGAGAGAAAGAGACAGAGACAAAGAGAAAGAGACACTGACAAGAGGAAGTAGAGACAGACACAGACAGAGAAAGAGACAGAGACGAAGAGACAGAGACAAAGAGAAAGAGACAGAGACGAAGAGAAAGAGACGAAGAAGAGAAACAGAGAAAGAGACAGACGAAGAGAAAGAGACAAAGAGAAGAGACAGAGATGAAGACAAAGACGAAGAGAAAGAGAGAAAGAGAGAAAGAGAGAGGAGGAGTAAAGAGAGAGAGACAAAGAGAAAGAGAGACAGATGAAGAGAAAGAGACAAAGAAAGAGACAGAGACGAAGAGAAGACAGTAAGAGAGGGAGAGAGAAAGAGAGAGAGACAAAGAGAGGGACAGAGACGAAGAGAAAGAAAGAAAGAGTGAGAGAAGGAGAGAAAAAAAAAGTAACAAAGAGAGAAAAAAGTAGAGAGAGACATTTGTTGAGTTTAAACAGAAAAATGTGATTTGTTGAGAGTAAACGGCCTCTGCAGTTTAGTTTACAGTGTGTAGTACTTGTAGTATTTACCTGTGTCAGCTGTTCTGACGTGTGGATGTAGTAGTAGTAGTAGTAGTAGTAGTAGTAGTAGTAGTACCTGTGTGAGCTGCTCTGCGATGTGTATGTAGTAGTAGTAGTCAGTAGTAGTAGTAGTAGTAGTAGTAGTAGTGTAGTTGAGCTGCTGCTGCGACGTGTATGTAGTAGTAGTAGTATCAGTAGTAGTATAGTAGTAGTACCTGTGTGAGCTGCTCTGCGACGTGTATGTAGTAGTAGTATCAGTAGTAGTATCAGTAGTAGTACCTGTGTGAGCTGCTCTGCGACGTGTATGTAGTAGTAGTAGTATCAGTAGTAGTAGTAGTAGTAGTACCTGTGTGAGCTGTTCTGCGACGTGTATGTAGTAGTAGTAGTAGTAGTAGTACAGTAGTATCAGTAGTAGTAGTAGTAGTAGTATCAGTAGTAGTAGTAGTAGTAGTAGTAGTAGTGAGTAGTAGTAGTAGTACTGTGTGAGCTGCTCTGCGACGTGTATGTAGTAGTAGTAAGTAGTAGTAGTAGTAGTAGTAGTAGTAGTAGTAGTACACAGTAGTAGTAGTAGTATCAGTAGTAGTAGTAGTAGTATCATGTACCTAGTAGTACAGTGTGAGCTGCTCTGCGACGTGTATGTAGTAGTAGTAGTAGTAGTATCAGTGATAGTAGTAGTAGTAGTAGTAGTAGTAGTATCAGTAGTAGTAGTAGTAGTACCTGTGTGAGTTGTGTTCTGCGACGTGTATGTATCAGTAGTTAGTAGTAGTAGTATCAGTATCCTGGTAGTAGTAGTAGTAGTACCTGTGTGAGTTGTTCTGCGAGTGTATGTATAGTAGTAGTAGTAGTAGTAGTATCAGTAGTAGTAGTAGTAGTATCAGTAGTAGTAGTAGTACCTGTGTGAGCTGCTCTGCGACGTGTATGTAGTAGTAGTAGTAGTAGTATCAGTAGTAGTAGTAGTAGTAGTAGTAGTAGTAGTATCAGTAGTAGTAGTAGTAGTACCTGTGTGAGTTGTTCTGCGACGTGTATGTATCAGTAGTAGTAGTAGTAGTATCAGTATCAGTAGTAGTAGTAGTAGTACCTGTGTGAGTTGTTCTGCGACGTGTATGTAGTAGTAGTAGTAGTAGTATCAGTAGTAGTAGTAGTAGTAGTAAATAGTAGTAGTATCAGTAGTAGTAGTAGTAGTACCTGTGTGAGTTGTTCTGCGACGTGTATGTATCAGTAGTAGTAGTAGTAGTATCAGTATCAGTAGTAGTAAGTAGTAGTACCTGTGTGAGTTGTTCTGCCACGTGTATGTAGTAGTAGTAGTAGTAAGTGTATCAGTAGTAGTAGTAGTAGTAGTAGTACCTGTGTGAGTTGTTCTGCGACGTGTATGTAGTAGTAGTATCAGTAGTAGTAGTAGTAGTACCTGTGTGAGTTGTTCTGCGACGTGTATGTAGTAGTAGTATCAGTAGTAGTAGTAGTAGTAGTACCTGTGTGAGTTGTCTGCGACGTGTATGTACCAGTAGTATCAGTAGTAGTAGTAGTAGTACCTGTGTGAGTTGTTTCTGCGACGTGTATGTAGTAGTAGTATCAGTACAAACAGTAGTAGTAGTACCTGTGTGAGTTGTTCTGCGACGTGTATGTAGTAGTAGTAGTCAGTCAGTAGTAGTAGTAGTAGTACCTGTGTGAGTTTGTTCTGCGACGTGTATCAGTAGTAGTATCAGTAGTATTAGTAGTAGTACCTGTGTGAGTTGTTCTGCAACGTCAGTATGTAGTAGTAGTAGTAGTAGTACAAGTAGTAGTAGTAGTAGTAGTATCAGTAGTAGTATCAGTAGTAGTAGTAGTAGTAGTAGTAGTAGTAGTAGTAGTAGTAGTAGTAGTACTGTGTGAGTTGTTCTGCGACGTGTATGTAGTAGTAGTATCAGTAGTAGTAGTAGTAGTACCTGTGTGAGTTGTTCTGCGAACGTGTATGTACAAACAGTAGTAGTAGTAGTATATCAGTAGTAGTAGTAGTACCAAACACCAGTTGCTCTGCGATGTGGATGGCATCTGCGTGTGCAGAGTCAGAACAAACATTCAGATCCAAACACCCTTTGGCCAGAGCCATAAAAATGATCAACTGGAACAAAAGTCACAAAATATGAATAAATATGACACAAAACTGACTGAGGTTTAAGTCATGTTCTAATGTTTCCTCCTCAAACACAGACCTTTGTTTCATTCACATGTTTGAGTCACACTTTATTATTAGTCTGTAAAACATCTCCAAAGCAGAAAAAACTCGGCTCCACAGAACAGATGTCAAACAAGTGGGAGTTTAAGTGAACAGCTCCTTTTACCTTTAGTTCAGTCGAGATAAGTGACAAATCCACGACTGAAATGATCCAGATGATTCTAGTGAAGGTGGAGTTTAAAAACACAGTGGAGCACTTCCTGTATTACCACATGATGACATCACAAGGTGGAACAGAGTGTTTTCAGTTTGAGAGAAGAACTCCAGCCTCGATGATTTGAGTCTGTGGTGGCGTCACGTTCGCTCAGTCACTCGTCTGTGGCTCTGGTGGAAACTGGGTCGTTTGTCGTTCACATTTTCACAGTTAAAAGTTAAAGTTCAAACCTGATCTTGTAGAAACTCGTCGACGCAGCCGTTGTGTCGGATGTTTCTGAGGAGCATCTCTGCAGCTTCGATCCCAATTTTATCTGCGTAAACTCCTGAAAAAGACGAGGAAATAAAAAGAACGATACGGTTTGTGAAGAGAGAAAAAAAAAACATCATTCTATTGTTTCTGTTGAAAAAGCAGAAATCTGAATCAAACTCAGGACGTCTGGAGCTTTATTTCACCTCAAAATCTGCACAAAACACTTTCACTCTTTACTCAAGTACATTTTTAAACAAATACTTTAACACTTTCACTTCAGCAAAAGTGTCAGTGTCAGATTTAATGTTATGAAACTTTAAAATGTCAGTTCAAACCTTAGTTCCTCATTTCACTTTTTCTCTGAGGTAAAATAAAGTCAAGCGACACATGACTCACACATGATGAAAGGTGCTGCTGCCCTCTGCTGGACACATGTGGACTCACCTTTTTTACCCAAAGCTGATCCTGCAAAGAGACAACCTGTGGAGGACTCGGCCACGATTCTGGAGGAGAACAGACAGAACATCAGAACAAACATCAGAACAAACATCAGAACAAACACCAGAACAAACACCAGAACAAACACCAGAACAAACACCAGAACAAACATCAGAACAAACATCAGAACAAACACCAGAACAAACACCAGAACAAACATCAGAACAAACACCAGAACAAACACCAGAACAAACACCAGAACAAACATCAGAACATCAGAACAAACATCAGAACAAACACCAGAACAAACATCAGAACAAACATCAGAACAAACACCAGAACAAACACCAGAACAAACATCAGAACAAACATCAGAACAAACACCAGAACAAACATCAGAACAAACATCAGAACAAACATCAGACCAGAGGGGTTTAGAGAAGTGTGTGCGTCCTCCCTGTGTGTGTTTGTGCGTCAGATGCCCTCCCTGTGTGTGTTTGTGCCTCAGATGCCCTCCCTGTGTGTGTTTGTCCATCAGATGCCCTCCCTGTGTGTGTTTGTCCATCAGATGCCCTCCCTGTGTGTGTGTTTGTGCGTCAGATGTGTGTGTTTGTGCGTCAGATGTGTGTGTTTGTGCCTCAGATGTGTGTGTTTGTGCGTCAGATGTGTGTGTTTGTGCCTCAGATGCCCTCCCTGTGTGTGTTTGTGCGTCAGATGTCCTCCCTGTGTGTGTGTTTGTGCGTCAGATGTGTGTCTTTGTGCGTCAGATGCCCTCCCGTGTGCACATTTCCTCACATGATGCCGTTGCCGTTCCCGTAGGCGTTCTCTTTCTCCTGCAGCGGCTGGATGTTTATGTACAGCTCTTTGATTTCTTTCCTGATGGTCCGAACGGCGGCGGTCGACATGTCTTTGGCCAACTGTCACACACACAAACGTCACAATCATAAATGAGCAGGTTTATCACTGAACTGTGCAGCGTTTCAGGTTAATCAGGGAGGAGCAGGTTCTGTGTGAGGGTCACTGTTCTACGAGGAGTTAGCGTTACCTCGACATGATCCAGTGGAGCTTAGCACTGATTTGAAATAAGGAGAAGAAAGTGTTAGATACATCGCTCAGTATTTGGACGAGACCAGGTGCCACAGCTCGAGTGCAAACTGCTGTTGTGTCCTTAGGCAAGACACTTCACCCACATGACCCAGTATGAATCTGGTTTGAGAGAGTCTCTTTGGAAAAAAAAAGTGCCACAATAGTTTAGGGTTTTTCAGCATTAGAGGAACTTCTACAGATTTTTGCTGATGGAAGTTATTTAGACTGCGCTCTTATTTTGAAAGTGGCATTATGGGACTTGAAAACCAGAGCTCTGAAAAGGCTGTGCTCTTACTTTGAAAGGCAGGACCCGTATAGTTCATACTCTTACTTTGAAAGGCAGGACCCTGTATAGTTCATACTATTACTTTGAAAGACCGGACCCTGTATAGTTCATGCTCTTACTTTGAAAGGCAGGACCCCGGCGACGTAGGCTCTCCCGTAGATCTTGGTGATGCTTCCTCTCTCCGTCATCACCACAGGAAGTAGCTCCTTCACTGGGTTCACTGTGACCTGCACCTCACCTCCGCCTTTAGGGTAGAAACCTCTGAAAATGATGCACAAAAATGATATTATCAGAGCGAGACACTGAAAAAATCAGAGATATTAATTCAAAATAAAAAATGTATTGCACCTTTCATAATGTGTTGTGTACAAGTAAAAAGCCCCAATTTACAGTAACGCCATGAAATAGAAAAACAGGCACAGCTCTGTTTCTAGTCACCATGGAGACACAACGCCACGGAAATATCATCACATCTGAAGATGGACCAAAGACGGAGGGCTAAGCTAAATCTTACAACTTTTAGCCGCTTTGAGGATTTAAAAATGTTTAATGTTGTAAAAATAGAGACAAATCGGACCTTTGTCAAAGCTGTTTGAATTCACAAATATTACATTGTGTTCTATGGGAGAAGCTGCAGTACCAGGAGCGGCCACTACTGTAGATACATGCGTGTTACATATATCCAAAATAATCATATGATCTGAAAAAATATGCGATTTTTATTTAAAATCTAAAAATAATCTGTGTCCCTGCAGGTGACATCTTTTCTGGAGTCGACCGAGACAAAACCAGATGATACTTTTTCCTCCAGTGTCATAGAGCCTAAAACACGGGTAAGATCTGCACTCACCTCATTTTTATGTCACAGTCGAAGTTAACGCCAAACTTTTCTACAATTGGTTTGAAAATCTGAAAGAAGAGAAAAAATAAAATTGTAAAACGGAGAAGAAAATGAAGAGGGTGAGATGGAGCAGAGGACACAGAGGAGAGGATGGAACAGAGGGAGCAGAGGAGGAGCAGAGGGACCAGAGGAGGAGCAGACCTCGACAGTGTAGTCTATCTGTGGTGCCATCTCTGCGTTGGTTCCTCCTCTCAGACAGAGCTGTGTGTTTGACTCAGAGAAAAGAGCACAGGGCAGAGCCACCTGCAGCAGCAAACACACACTCCTGTAAAAACAACACACAGGGCATTAAACACACACTCCTGTAAAAACAACACACACAGAGCATTAAACACACACTCCTGTAGAAAAACCAAGCCTGTTCCGTGTGACTGAACCACAGCTGTTTTTTTCTGACGATCGTCACGACTGTGATTTATGTTTTAATAAAATGATTCTGTTCAAAGTTCACATTTTAAAGAAGATCTGAATCTCATCTGAACGAGTTTGCACAGATCTAAACTACAGGGTTACACCTTTTTATTCAGATTGTGGAGAAAATGATCACGGTGATACTGTTCATTTCTCTGCAGCGTCTTAACGAGAGCAGCTCCAGCTCTGGATTTGTTTGAGTTTCTCTGTGGTCAGTCCTGGTGTCGTCAAACTGTTCCAGAGTTCGTTTGTTGCTCTTCACCTCGTCTCCAGTCCGTCCGTCTTAGCTCCGGTTTAAACCTCCTCGTGTGGAATCAAACTCAGACTTGATACAAATGTGCAGTGTTCAGAGTATTCAAGTCACCGGGTCCTGGGCCTCAGACATCCAGAGTCAATCATACTGTCGAATATTCCAGACAAAGCAAGAACATCTCCATGGAGACAAGCAGGCAGCAGACTCTCCATCAGAAAAGTTACACAGTGCACCTTTAATCAGCAATAACACAGTATGATGCATCTTTCTCTTTAAACCTCTGACATCTGTTGCATTAGTTTCTGTATTTTTAGCTCTAACATTAAAATCCCTCAGTGCAGATCTGAAGCGAGCTCTGGTTTACGATGTTTATTTATAGACAACAGTTGAAGTGGGAGAAACTCGGCTGGTGGAGACGTTAAACCACTGACGACGGGACAGATATGGACAAAATTATCTTTAGGCTCAATCTGATGCCGATACAGAGACACTATTATGGCAGTACAACAGTTTTCTAATGGAGCCTTGGTTGTGATTTCATCAAAAAACACATAAATATCTTATATCATTGTTTGAAATATTTCCTGTGACACTGGATGTGTATTGCCTGATGTATATTTGATGTGCGTTTGTTTATTGCAGTTTCACGTGTTAAGTTCCCTGAGAGTTTTCGGTCCATTACATTGTGTTGTATAAGCTGTGTCTTTTTACCAAGTGAAAATAACTCAAACTAAACTATGTTCTTACAGTCTGTAGACTCTTGTTTGTTTTACCCTGCTGTGTGTGTGTCCGCTGTGTGGTTCCCGGCCCGGATCCTCCCCGGAATCAGGCTGATGTCTGTGGATCCCAGAGCTGCTCCGTGAAGAGTCCCTCCACAGAGCTCTGACACCAACTGCAGCCCGCTCAGGTGCTGCGCTCTGGGGACAAAAGAGAGAGGGGGAAGGGGGTGTGAGGCAAAGACACTAAAAAGTCATTGTTCCTGTAAAGAAGGCAGCTGTAACATGACTCTTTACATGAGCAGATGCCCCACGGAGCTCAACAACAGACAAAGACGAGAGATTCTTCAAGTTAATTTAATTTTAAACAAACTTTTCAAGAATAAGCAGCGTTTGATCTAATGAGCCTAATGTGTTTAATGAGGACTAATGTGGTCACTCATGTAAAAAAAAAAAAAAACTTTAAAAACATGCTTAAAACATTTCTGAAGAACTCAACAGATTCCTAAAGCTTCTGAGACGGACCTTAAATAAAATTAGATTTATTTTCACAAAGTCGGTTGCAGAATGACTGAGAACTTTACATCTACAAGAGGTTATGATCAGTAATAATAAAGCTTAACTGTTGAACTGATTATTCCAAAAATAAAAAAAGAGTTCTCTCTTTTTCTAACAAAACTAGGCCTCAAACACAGACGATTCCACCAAAAACTTCAATACAGCTTCAATACAAAACCTAAACACTATTGTGATGTCTCATGTTCCACTCAGACAATGAGCTTCAGTAACTCCACTGTTTAACTCATTCAACCTTTATTATATTAAACAGATTCTGGCATTTCAGACCCACATCATATTAAAGTTACACAGGGGTTTATGAACAGCACAAGTCAAGAGTTTTATGAACTATTTCAGTGCTGCATTATCCAAAGTTTGGTCTCATCTTTTTCACTTTAGATTAAACTGCGTGAAGTAAAAATAAACATAAAAACACATCTGAAACTGAACAGAACGTTACATGAGCTTTAGGAGAATGTGTGACTAAAATATGGCGTGTATTGGTTTTGTAGTGCCTTAACACCTCCTATCTGATGATGACGTGAGTCCGCAGTGTGGGAGCGCCCAGCCACTCTGCGGAGGAAGCTCATCCCTTTAATGAATAGGCTAACGTTAGCATGCTAGCTCTGCGCACTCACTTGAGCCCGGGTTGGCTTGTATCCGCGATCTGTCCTTTCGGTCCCCCTTGACTGACGGTGGTGGGGGAGGGGTTTGTTGTACCACGATCTTCCGGCTCGGATCTTGGTGATTTTTATGGGTGACCCGGTGATGCAGCTCAGGGCCGCGGACACCCTCAAAATCTGCCCACCCTGTGAACAAACACACGCGGGGAAATCAGGGAAAGGCAGCGGCACAGACGCAGCTAGGCTAAGTGATGCTAACCGGGTGCGTTCATTTGTATACACCGCTGTTAGCACGTTAGCATCTCGGATATTTTCAGTCTTTTTAGCACTTTTTTACGCCGGATTTGTACTTACTCCCTCCATGACACTGCCGTCTATCTCCACCGCCGCTGAGTCCATTTCAAAACGAATAAATCTCTTAAATAAACTCCGGAGAGCAGTCAGGGTGTTGTTAGCTTCAGTTCAGGCACAGTTTGTGAAGCCGGGGGTGTACTTCCGGGGAAAGTTCAGAATAAAAGCATAAACTTCCGCTAAATGTCACAATAAACATTTAACAACAAAATACAAGGTTTCTACGGTCACATGGGCTGAAAGTTTTGAGATTTGGGAAATGAAACTGAATAAAAAAGTTAAAAGCTACTTAAAGAGGGGGTATTACGCAAAATAGACTATTTTTTGGAGCTTTCTACGTGGTTATAATGTTGTTCACTCATGTGCCTGAAGAGATCATGTATGACAGAAAAGTGACTCTTATGAGGTTTAAGTCATGTTATAACACTATCACCTCCTCAAAAACAGACCTGAAGTGTTTGTGTAACACTTTATAATTAGTCTGTAACATCTCCAAAGCTCAAAATGCTCTGTTCCACCTTGTGATGTCATGAAGTGGTAGTTTTCAAGTTAACAGCTCCTTTTACCTTTAGTTCAGTAGAGATAAATGGCAGTTTCAGGCCTGAAATGATCCACATGATTCTAGTGAAGGTGTGTGGAGATTTAAAAACACAGTGGAGCACTTCCTGTAATACCACATGATGACATCACAAGGTGGAACAGAGTGTTTTCAGTTTGAGAGAAGAACTGAGTCTAAATTTGCAGGGTTTGTGTGTTAAACATGTGAGAATAAAACAAAACACAACTCCAAGTCTTTGTGACGAGGAAACAACATTAGAACAAATCAGAAAACAGTGTAATATGGAACCTTAAAATGAAACGTTTAAATAAGACTTTTCTGATCACAGTGAAGCACAGTTTTAGAGAGATGTAAATTTACATAATGACTGTAAAAAAAAGAGTTATTAGAATAAACATGTCCCTTAATGATTATTTTTTGGCAATGATCCAAGTGAAAATAATAATCTTTATTTATATAACACCTTAAAAACAGAGTTTACAAAGTGCTTCACAACACAATAAATGCAACATGAAACAGATTCAAACACAAACTGATCTTTATGGTTGGACTTTGAGGAGGACAGTGTCTGTGAAGAGCCGTAAAACCTCTTTAAAATGACTCATTCATTTGTATTTGTGTCCAGTGTCACAGCAGTGTAGGGAGCAGTGAGCTGTGGTCCTGAGGTGTTGGTCAGTGTGTGTTTGTCCTCCTGCTCCTGTCCGCTCCTCCTCATCAAGCCTTTGAGCTGCTCGGTGCTGAGGAGCTCAGACGGGCAGGTGTTTGGGGGGTGGGTGCGGTTGTCAGGTGTCTGTGGGGGTTGTTGGTCAGCTGTGGTCCTGAGGTGTTGGTCAGTGTGTGGGTTTGTCCTGTTGCTCCTGTCCGCTCCTCCTCATCAAGCCTTTGAGCAGCTCGGTGCTGAGGAGCTCTGCACAGTCAATTAGACAGACCCAGGAGGTCTATCAAGGGGGTTCTGGACCCGCTCTTGTACTAAAGGTCTGCTGTTTAACACCCGCAGATGGCGCTGACCACCATTCGCAGGAAAGAGCCCAGCCTGCTTCTCTTCTTCTTCTTCTCCAGGTGATAGCGGATGGCGTTCAGGACCGTGGAGCTGAAGTCTCTCTGGGCCAGAGCGGCGCCGTGCACATGGATCTTCTTTTGGCCTTTGCACAGGTCTTTGTAAACGGCTGAAGCCACTTGTTCGTATCTGCTCGGCTTCACCTGAACGTCCCACTTTGACACCTGATCCTCCAGCTGTGCCAGCACGTCCTGGTACAGAGATAAACTGAAAGGGTCCATTTCTGCCTGGAAGATTTTTGAGACCACCTCGTACACAAGCTTGTTGCAGTTCTTTCTGTTCCACAGCCCAGACAGGGGGTCCGGCGTCATGTAAGTTTGGGTCCTGGGCGTATCTGGAGTGGGCGTTGAGGATTCAGCCGCTCTCTCTGAGGGCACCGCATGCTTCAGAGTTGACTGGGAAGGCTGAAGATAGAGCGGCATCTTTGGAGTCACATTATAGTCCTGGCTACTTGACCGAGGGGGGAGGGCGGGCCCATACTGCTGGGGCTGAGGTGGGAGTGGAGCTGGCTCCTGGGGCTGAGGTGGGAGTGGAGCTGGCTCCTGGGGCTGAGGCGGGAGTGGAGCTGGCTCCTGGGGCTGAGGCGGGAGGAGGGCTCGCTTGAGTGTGAGCTGAGGTCTTGGTGTGGTGGTCATGGGGTTTTCTGGACATTCTCAAGACCAGTCTGTTGATCCTCTCCAGGGCTCTCTGGACCGGGTCGATCATGGTGGGCAGCTGTGTCTGCATGTGCAGCCACTGAGATATTTGGCCCAGAAAGGTCCCCACCTCCAGCCTGACGCTCTTCCTAAAAGTGTGCCGGCTTCGAGTGACAGCGACAGTTGTCGTGATGACGTCAGTGAGGTTGTCCTTCAGGTCACTCAACTCTCCCCGGCTGATGGACCGGGACAGAGTTTCATACACGTCCCCCTCCACATGGACTAGCTCCTCCAGAAGAGGAGAAACCTGCTCCATCACCTCCTCTGGGGACACTCCAGGGCGAGCACCAGGGCACCTGCAGAGGCGCTGCAATAAATCTCGGAGGGCAGTTTTAGCGTGGCACAACGTGAAGAAAGCCTTCAGCTTATTGACCAGTCTGGTCAGACATAACCGGCGGACGAAACAGAAGCCGTTCTGCTCTGACAAAATGGGAGACCCTCCGGTCTCAGACTCGATGCGGCTGAGCTCGTCCGTGATGGCGGTGACGATGTCGGAGGCTGCCCTGAGGCTCTCGTAGCTCAGGCTGTTCTCCTCCTCTCTGCTCAGCTCTTTGGCCTCGACCAGCAGGATCTCCCTCACCTCTGCTGTGGCTTCTTGAACGGTGGGGCTGGAGCTTTTTGACAGTACCACTGACCTGCCTGAAGCAGAGTCAGGACTGAGACTTTTAGAGGCAACACTGGAGGTTTTCTGGGCCTCTCCAGTGGCTGCTCCTCTTCACTCTCTGCTCCATCAGAGAGTTCCTGCTGCACACAGCATCTACATGGCATATATCTGCCCAGTGTCTCTCTGAGCTTCTTGCACTTGCTTCTGGACTCTCCTTTCTCCTCTGTGCTCTGCTCCGTGGCCTCAGGGGGCAGTGGTGTGGATCTAACCCCGGTGACACTGGGGGCTCTCTGCTCTTCCTCTGTCTTTTCAGGAGCTGTAATGACCTCCAGCTCCTCATCATGGTGCCTTTGTGAATTAGAACGGCCTATGTCCATCTTCTGCTTGATGGACTGAAGGCTCGTGGAGGAAACTTCTTCAGTTTGTGATGGTGGCTGGTCAGTGGGAACACAGCCTCCACAGCGCTGCCTCACTTTGTCCTTGATGGAGCGCAGCATGGATCTGGCGTGACGGACCATAGTTTTAATCTCTTTTCTTTCTGGGGTCTGTAAACGTTCTCCTTGGGGACCACCAGACGCTTCTGTTGTACTTGGCTGCGGCGCAGGACGGAGTTGACGTAACTGGTAACCTCCGCAATCAGCATTTCGCAGAGCGTGTTGAGGGACTGGTGAGAGGAACCCAGGACCGAACGGAAACTCTCACTGAGGCTGTTGTACACGGCTCCGCCGACTGCCTGCTCAGACAGCTGCAGGGGGCGCTCTTGTGCTTGTCCTTGTAACTAACACCATGTTTCTGAGGGCTTCTAGGATCACGTTGGCAAGGGTAGAAATCACCTCCAGAACATTACTGCCAGGGTCTCCCGGGACTCGCGTTGTGCCAGTTCTGCAGCTTGTTCCCACAAGGGGAGCACCAGGGCACGGACCTGTTCTGTGGGGATTTGGGGGACGGCCTCGTCGAGAGGAGAGAGTTCTTCTGCCTCTGAATCTATCTCTGCTTCATGGTCCTGTGTAGTGGACACAGTCTGCTTCATCAGAGACACGTCGTCCTCTGTCGGGACACTGGAGACGTGTCTCAGGGGGCTTCTCTCCTCCTCTGGGTCGCAGCTATCACTGCTCCGTTTAGTGTTATTGTTATTTTCCATTTGTATAGCTGTGTTAAAGGGGTTACACAAATGAAATAACTATTATAATAACTTTCTAAAAGTCTTGTTGGACTGTTTAAAGTCTTGTTGGACTGTTTAAAGTCTTGTTGGACTGTTAGAGTCGGCTCTGCTCGTCTCTATTGTTAAATAAAATGTTTCTGGATCTGCTCTTACAAACTCAGACCTGCTGAGAGTCAAAGGGTCTGTGTGACATCACAGTGATGTCATACAGTGACGTTACCATGACAACACGATGTCAAAGGACCATGTGTTCCATTGAAATGTGAAGTTACCATGACAACACGAGGTCACATGACCATGTGTTCCATTGGAGGGTGGTTACCATAGAAACACATGGTCATGTGACCTTGTGTTCCATTGATGAATTTAAATCTGACAAAGCTCCACTGAGTCAGATTTTATTTAAAGAGACGTCTGAAATAAAAGCATTTACTTCATAACGAGTGTCTTTAAAGCACTAAACTCATGGATCTATTAAAATAATTGGATAGTGTCCTGCTGCTCAGAACTGTCTCGAGTTGGACTAGTGGCCACTCATTGGTACAACAACGACAAAATCCCTCCTGCCCAGAAAGGAGTTTTTTCCTAGAGCTCAATGTAATCACAAAGAGCTCGTGTTCGGCTGACCGGGACTGACCGGGACTGACCGGGACTGACCTGGACTGACCGGGGACTGACCGGACACACCTGGACTGACAGGGACACTATGTGTCTCAGATAAAATGTCCCTGAGCTGTGGGGTGCCCCAGGGGTCAATTTTGGGACCCCTGCTGTTCAATCTGTACATGCTGCCACTAGGTCAGTTAATACGCAGCAACAATGTGTCCTACCACAACTATGCAGATGACACTCAGATCTATGTCTCACTGGCAGCAGGTGATTATGGACCAGTGGATTCACTCTGACACTGCGTCCAACAGATCAGTGAGTGGATGCACAACAACTTTCTTCAGCTAAACTCAGACAAGACTGAAGTCATAGTCTTCGGCCCACAGAAACATAGAGAAAGTGTCAACAGTCACCTCCAGTCTCTTTCTCTAAAACCTTCAAATCGGGCTAGAAATTTAGGGGTAATAATGGACTCAGACTTGAACTTTAACAGCCACATCAAATCAATAACATCTGCAGCTTTTTACCATCTAAAAAACATTGCAAAAATCAAAGGTAAACTGTCAAAACCAGACTCAGAGAGACTTATCCTGCATTTGTCTCCAGTAGATTAGACGACTGCAACGTCCTGCTCACTGGCCTCTCCAAACGGGCCTTAAGACAGAACAGAACATCCAGATAGAACACTGCTGCTCGGGTCCTGACCAGAACCAGGAAGTATGAGCACATAAGTCCTGTGCTCAGGTCTCTGCTCTGGCTCCTGTAGCTCAAAGAATAGACTTTAAAGCAGCTCTGTGTGAACAAGTCTATTCATGGCTTAGGTCCAAAGTACATCTCTGACATGTTAGTGCCATATGAACCATCTCGCACTCTGAGGACTTCAGGGACCGGCCTCCTGCTGGTCCAGAGTCAGGACTAAACATGGAGAATCAGCGTTTCAGTTTTATGCAGCTAAAACCTGGAACAGTCTTCCTGAAGATGTGAGACAGACTCTACTTTGACAATGTTTAAATCCAGGCTCAAAACGGTTCTGTTTATCTGAGCATATGACTGAAAAGGGTTTTATTTTTATTTTTTATTCTGCACTCTTTTGTTTTAATGTTTTCAATTTGTCAATTTTATGATGATTATTTGTGATTATTCATGTTTGATTTGTGTGATTTTAATGTCTTTCTTATTCTGTAAAGCACTTTGAATTACCTTGTGTACGAATTGTGCTGTACAAATAAACTTGCCTTGACTGACCTGGACTGACCTGGACTGACCTGGACTGACCTGGACTGACCTGGACTGACAGGGACTGACCTGGACTGACCTGGACTGACCTGGACTGACAGGGACTGACAGGGACTGACCTGGACTGACCTGGACTGACAGGGACTGACAGGGACTGACCTGGACTGACAGGGACTGACCTGGACTGACCTGGACTGACCTGGACTGACAGGGACTGACCTGGACTGACCTGGACTGACAGGGACTGACCTGGACTGACCTGGACTGACAGGGACTGACCTGGACTGACAACTTTCACGAAGGTTGAATTTTGTGGCGATTTTGACCTATTTTCAGATGATAAACTTTTTCTCAGCTCAAAACACTTTTTAGTCGTTAGAGTCCGATCTTTTTCGCTCAAGCTCTGATTCTATCTCCATGGAGACTGTTTCAATAAACTTAACACTAAGGCTGTGTCTGAATGTCGCCCCAGCTCCTGTCCCCCGTTCACTCCACAGTCCCACACTCTTTCGTGGACTCTACACTGTAGATGTCTGTGTCCCTCAGTCGTCCAGGTCTGATCCAGAGCAAAAGACAAAGTTTAAATCTGTCACTGGACAAATCGTTGTAGGAGTGAAGACGTTTCACTGCTCGTCCAAGCTGCTTCTTCAGTTCTGGTCAGATCACTGCTGGACACTTACATCTGTCTGAGGGGAGGGGCTAACTACACTGAAACTGAAAACATGTATGTCTCCAGTTTCAGCTGAAACTATCCTATTCAGGCTTTAAAGACCCTGCCATTGTTCAGCTGTCAAACATCCTTGCCTGGAGGAACCTGGAAGTGGCTCAGGATGTGCCGGTTGGGTCAGAAACATTAACTTGGCAACTACTGCTCCAAACTGCGTGAGGCTGTAATGAGGTCGCAGTGAATTGAAAAAGAGGGAGAGAAGATGGCAGTGCCCCCAACGGGTTCTCTTTAAAGAAACATGAAGTTAAGTTCATCCCTCAACATCCAGAAAAGTATGAGGATGCTGCTTCAGAACAGGAGAGATGCCTCTTTGTGGATGAATTAAAGGTGAAAGGACATGGCTCTGATCAGACGAGATTCACATTCTCCCTGAGAAGAAAGGACATCGTGGAGATGCAGCCTTTGGTCAGGGAAGTACAGGAGACGTGACCAGCTCTCCTCTGAAGAACAGGTGAAGATGTTTTCACTTTCACACAGTCAGTGGTGAGTGTACATTTTTAATATTGTTGTGGCACCCTGGACATATCTAGTATAGAAAAGAGACACCCCAACAAATTTTTATTTTATAATAATTTCTATATTCTTTTTCTTTTATTTTTGAAGTTGCATTTTACTCATGTGTTACCTGTGAAATCGCTTGTATCTGTAATACCGTATTACGACAGTAGATGTCAGTAATGGCGGAGAGTAAGCAGACTGACTTCCTGGCCTTACGCAGAAGAAGCTCAGTTCAGTCACAAGCTGTGTACAGCAAAGAAGCCGTTACTCAACAGAAAGTGTGTTTTGTTGTGTTCACAGAAATAAAGTCACACTGTTTTAAAGCTACACCAGCTACAGTCTTCTTCGTCACGTGTGTAACATTGTGATTTTTTTGTGTGTAAGATCAGCGTTTATGAGCTTTATAGCTCAGCATTATCTCTGAGGACGTAGTGATCGGAGACCTTCAT
Organism: Periophthalmus modestus; assembly: GCA_019594935.1. Lineage (NCBI taxonomy): Eukaryota > Metazoa > Chordata > Actinopteri > Gobiiformes > Gobiidae > Periophthalmus > Periophthalmus modestus. The sequence continues at coordinate 20,316 of JAIEZT010000189.1, read as the reverse complement.
GGCCACGCTTCATGTTTATTCTGTTGGGCTGAACTGTTCCAGGCCAGAAAAGATCTGCTCTTAAGGTACATAGTAAACTTGTTAACTAGAATCCAAAAGTCTCCCATAGATAAGTTATAGTGAAGTTTTATAGTTATACATGTCTTTTTTTTTATGGTAAGTGCTAAACTAATCTGAATAATAGTGGGCACATTTCTCCAGACATAAAACACAGAGTAAAGGAAATGATTTCAGTCCCGTTTAAGGATGTCAGTGTCCCTCAGTCGGTCTGATCTGTAGTAAAATTCAAATCTGTAACTGGACAAAAAAAGTTGTAGAAGTGAAGACGCTGCTCATCCAAACCACGTCTTCAGAGAATTGTCTGAATTTGTCTTTTTAGATTATTGGGTTAATTGATGCTGGTGATTCCTCAGGACACAGACTCAGGACGAGTTGGAGCAGGTACAGACATAACTCACTCTGTTACTATGGAAACACTTTTATAATAAACATGTACTGAGCCATTTTCCCATCAGCCCAGCACTGACTGACACCGCCACTGAACACCGCCACTTCACTCATGAACACCGGCCACTCATGACTGAAATGTAAAAACACCGTATTTCATGTATTTGAAGGAGGTGTGTGGGGCGTGGACCCGCCACTTTCCTGTGAGGCAGCTGCTCTTTTTATATCGTCTAAAAGTATTTCATCAGGACACAGACTCTGGGACCTTTTAATCAAAAACATGATGATGAGAGAATAATTCACATACTTGTATTTATATTTAAACACATTTTGGCCACGACGACGTTCATGACAAAAGTGAAAAAACCCAGAACATGTGTGCAGTCGATTTATTTGACAGAAGAGCAAAGTCAGTCTGGACAAAACTGATCAGTGTAATTACAATAATAATGATTAAACAGTCCCTGAGAATAAATCAAAAAGATTGTAATAAATGTAAAATCAAATGAACCTCATTGGACCAGTCCCTCAACAAAGAACTTAAAGGTCCAAAATGTTTCCTCCTCAAAAACAGACCTGGAGTTTGTTTCATTCACATGTTTGAGTAACACTTTATTATTATTAGTCTGTAACATCTCCAAAGCTCAAAATGCTCCGTTCCACCTTGTGATGTCATCAAGTGGTAGTTTTCAAAGTTAACATCTCCTTTTACCTTTAGTTCAGTCGAGATAAGAGGCTATTCCAGGACTGAGATGATCCACATGATTCTAGTGAAGGTGTGTGGAGTTTAAAAAGACAGTGGAACACTTCCTGTATTACCACATGATGACATCATAAGGTGGAACAGAGTGTTTTCAGTTTGAGAGAAGAACTGAGTCTAAATTTGCAGGGTTTGTGTGTTAAACATGTGAGAATGAATGTTACGTGCCGGTTGGTCCAGGGGTGGTGGCACGTAACGAAAAAGATGTTAAAACCGGGCGCAGAGCAAAATAGGACAGTGGAGCCGTGGTCAGCAAAAAGATACTTAAATTTATTCTTAACAAAAGGGGTTTCAAAGAATACAAACAAAATAACTAGATGAATGAAACAAAGGTGCTGCAGCCAGCCAGGGACGCCACCGGTCTCCGATGTGGTCGGGTGCTTCTGGCTTTTATCCCCCACCAGGCTGATTGCCGAGTCTCACCAGGTGCGGCTCAGCTGGTGGGCGGATCTGAACAGGAGAGGCAAGGAATAAAACAAACTAGCCCGTAACACCTCCCCCCATAAAACAAAAGCTACACCGCTTTTAAATTTTTTCACAGAAAGGATATAAATTGCCATCACCACTCAATTCCTAGTGGTGATGGAATCCTCGAAAACACATTAAATGAATATGTCGGTCATAATACAGATGTTCAGTGTTAAGGATATAGGTGCCCATCACCACTTGGATGCAAGTGGTGATGGTGGTCCTCAGTCTCGCGAAAGGGCATCAGCCACAACATTGTCCTTCCTTCTTGTGCTGGATCGAGATGTTGTAGCCTTGGGCCAGCAGTGCCCACCGCATCAACCGCTGGTTATGGTTATACTTATGGGCTAAAAACACAAGAGGGTTGTGGTCTGTGGACACAGACTGGGACATTAGTAGAACCAACATAACCGTTAAAATGTTGAAGGGCTAGGAGCATGGCCAAAGTCTCCTTTCCAAGGGTGGAATAGTTGAGTTGGTGCTTCGTAGCGCGAGAAGGGGTGTCACCAAACAACGAGGGGTAGTATTGCAGTAGAGCTAGGATAACCTTACGTTGGTCTTCCCTGAGATATGGCAGATTGGCGCCTAAACTGGACATAAACTCAGAGCTGGATAAACGACCACACTGTTGGGCAATACTAGGCTTTTCTGAATCCTCAGCTGACACACAAGGCACAGCTGACAGGGACTGAGCTGGCTTCTCTTCCCTTGTATGGCGAAGCTTGAGCCCATCAACTCTACTCAGTCTGATTTTTCTCCTTCTCTTCTTCCGGACATACTTAAACTGCAGACCAACAGCAGGCACAGGACTTAGGGGGACTGGTGGTACATCGTGGTTAGAGTCAGGGATCGGCTGACTAACAACCTTGGGAGAGGGATACACTTTCCCACCCGCAATGTCATTTCCCATGATAAAATCTACTCCCTCAATTGGAAATTGGTCACGAACAGCCACCGGAAATACGCCACTAACCAACTTCGACTCAATGCAAATTTTATGCAGCGGAGCTGGGACATAGTTTAGGCCAATACCCTTCACTACAGTGCTTGAGTGACGGTCAGTTTTTGGACCTAGAGGCAACACACCAGAGAGGATGAATGACTGCGAGCCACCTGTATCACGCAGTACTGTAACCCGCCGCTTCGCTTCACCTGGGACTGAAACAAAAGCCTCAAAAATAAAGGGCTTGAAACACGCATCGGGAGTAACTGAGGGCGAACAAGTGGGCCGAACAACCAGAGGAACAGCAGGGACAGTTTTAATGAGACCAACGCCTTTTGGTTTTGACATGGGCTGTTTTCTCTTCAGTGCATCACATTCAGCTACAAGATGGCCAGTTTTGTGGCAATAGAAACACTGCTTAGGTTTCTCAGATTTGACATTGTTTTGGAAGCTCGAAGTAGTAGGTTTCTCGTTTAGTTTAGGAATGGCCTCGCGAGTAAACGCAGCTTTGTGCGTAAGCGCAAACTCGTCTGCGGAGATCGCAGCTTGCTGGAGCGTAGTCACTTTTTGCTCATTCAGATAAATCAGAATACGCCCAGGAAGACAGTTTTTAAAATCTTCAATTAAAAACAACTCACGCAGGGACGCAAACGTGTCAACTTTACTCGCGGAGCACCACCTGTCAAACAACAGGCTCTTTTCACGAGCGAAATCCACAAAACTCTGACTGAAAGTTTTTCTTAGCCCTCTAAAACGCTGTCTGTACGCCTCAGGTACAAGCTCATAAGCACGTAAGATTGCACTTTTTAATTTATCATAATTTAAACTGTCTGAAATGGACAATGACGCACAGGCTTCTGAAGCTTTTCCGCTTAATTTACATTGCAGTAAAATAGCCCATACATCTTTAGGCCAGTGTAACGCGGACGCAATGCGCTCGAAAGCCCCGAAGTAGGACTCTACTTCGCTGTCACGGAAAACGGGGACAAGCTGGATGTTTTTGGTAACGTCAAACGCATCGCGCGGACCAACAACGTCTTGCTCCAAAACAGAACTCCGTGCCTGCAGTTCTAATTGCCGCAATTTAAAAGCAGTTTCGGCCTCCAACTTTTTCAGTTCCACCTCCCTCGCGGTAGCAGCTTCCAACTTTTTCAGTTCCACCTCCCTAGCGGTAGCAGCTTCCACTTCAATTCGCTTCAGCTCAATTTCACGTCTGAGCTGGAACTCTCGCTCCTTTTCTTCCCTTTCATATTTGAGACGCGCTATACGGACAGTGACACGCGCATCTCTAGGGGAGGATTCTGCCACTGATCCTCCAGACGAAGTACGGAACGTCTCTTTAGTTTCAAACACATCTGGAGAGCCTACCTGCGGCTGCGGTGTCAAGGCGCTCTCCAGACCAGGACGCACCGGGGACGCCACTGCATCACCCGCGGTCTCTTCCCCGCCAACAATTTCGCTAGAGCCGGGTAAGACCAGAAACTCCCTACCAACTAAAACAGCCAGTACGGTCTCCCTCAGCTCTCCCACACGCGAACTAACGGACACGGGAATATCAAAATGCTTAGCGATATCAAGCAGATCGCATTTTCTACAAGCATTTAACACTTCTAGTGTGGGGTTAGACACAAACGCTTCTAAGTCAAAAGAAGCCATCACTCACCGGACAACGACAATCACTATTAATCCGGATCACAGCTGATCTCACTCACAGCTGATCTGCACCTGTTCACAATCGAGCCGCTGCGCGCACCCGAAGGAGTCACCTGCGCGTGCTCACGCTCCACAGACACAGTCCACACAAAGTAAAAGTTACGGCGCACCACTCAAAATAGCCACAATCGCACACAACACAAAATAAATCCCAGATACCTATCATGTAAAACTAAACCTATTCCATCTTCTGGGGTTTGCTGAGCTCGAGGCCACTGTGAAGCCCCCGCCGGAGAATCCACTCCGCCCAGGATTCACCCCGAAAATAATAAACTAAAACAAAAAACGGGTGCCCGATGGAATGGATAAATTAAATTAACCAAGCTGGACACCCCCTAGTCTAATCTGGGATAAATGACAAACAAAAATGTGCAGGCTATACTACAAAGTCACACACACACCACACGACCAGAGCGCACACACAACCACACTCACACACAGTCCTAAAGATGCTCTACATACCGCAGAGACGAGCCCCCAATCTGTTACGTGCCGGTTGGTCCAGGGGTGGTGGCACGTAACGAAAAAGATGTTAAAACCGGGCGCAGAGCAAAATAGGACAGTGGAGCCGTGGTCAGCAAAAAGATACTTAAATTTATTCTTAACAAAAGGGGTTTCAAAGAATACAAACAAAATAACTAGATGAATGAAACAAAGGTGCTGCAGCCAGCCAGGGACGCCACCGGTCTCCGATGTGGTCGGGTGCTTCTGGCTTTTATCCCCCACCAGGCTGATTGCCGAGTCTCACCAGGTGCGGCTCAGCTGGTGGGCGGATCTGAACAGGAGAGGCAAGGAATAAAACAAACTAGCCCGTAACAATGAAACAAAACACAACTCCAAGTCTTTGCGACGAGGAAACAACATTAGAACAAATCAGAAAACAGTGTAATATGGAACCTTGAAATGAGACGTTTAAATAAGACTTTTCTGATCACAGTGAAGCACAGTTTTAGAGAGATGTAAATTTACATAATGACTGTAAAAAAAAAGAGTTATTAGAATAAACATGTCCCTTAATGATTATTTTTTGGCAATGATCCAAGTGAAAATAATAATCTTTATTTATATAACACCTTAAAAACAGAGTTTACAAAGTGCTTCACAACACAATAAATGCAACATGAAACAGATTCAAACACAAACTGATCTTTATGGTTGGACTTTGAGGAGGACAGTGTCTGTGAAGAGCCGTAAAACCTCTTTAAAATGACTCATTCATTTGTATTTGTGTCCAGTGTCACAGCAGTGTAGGGAGCAGTGAGCTGTGGTCCTGAGGTGTTGGTCAGTGTGTGTTTGTCCTCCTGCTCCTGTGTCCGCTCCTCCTCATCAAGCCTTTGAGCTGCTCGTGTGCTGAGGAGCTCAGACGGGCAGGTGTTTGGGGGTGTGGTCAGCGGTTGTCAGGGTGTCTGTGGGGTTTGTTGTTGGTCAGCTGTGGTCCTGAGGTGTGGTCAGTGTGTGGGTTTGTCCTGTTGCTCCTGTCCGCTCCTCCTCATCAAGCCTTTGAGCAGCTCGGTGCTGAGGAGCTCTGCACAGTCAATTAGACAGACCCAGGAGGGTCTATCAAGGGGGTTCTGGACCCGCTCTTGTACTAAAGGTCTGCTGTTTAACACCCGCAGATGGCGCTGACCACCATTCGCAGGAGGAAAGAGCCCAGCCTGTTTCTCTTCTTCTTCTTCTCCAGGTGATAGCGGATGGCGTTCAGGACCGTGGAGCTGAAGTCTCTCTGGGCCAGAGCGGCGCCGTGCACATGGATCTTCTTTTGGCCTTTGCACAGGTCTTTGTAAACGGCTGAAGCCACTTGTTCGTATCTGCTCGGCTTCACCTGAACGTCCCACTTTGACACCTGATCCTCCAGCTGTGCCAGCACGTCCTGGTACAGAGGTAAACTGAAAGGGTCCATTTCTGCCTGGAAGATTTTTGAGACCACCTCGTACACAAGCTGTTGCAGTTCTTTCTGTTCCACAGCCCAGACAGGGGGTCCGGCGTCATGTAAGTTTGGGTCCTGGGCGTATCTGGAGTGGGCGTTGAGGATTCAGCCGCTCTCTCTGAGGGCACCGCATGCTTCAGAGTTGACTGGGAAGGCTGAAGATAGAGCGGCATCTTTGGAGTCACATTATAGTCCTGGCTACCTGACCGAGGGGGGAGGGCGGGCCCATACTGCTGGGGCTGAGGTGGGAGTGGAGCTCCTGGGGCCTGGGGCTGAGGCTCCTGGGGCTGAGGCGGGAGGAGGGCTCGCTTGAGTGTGAGCTGAGGTCTTGGTGTGGTCATGGGGTTTCTGGACATTCTCAAGACCAGTCTGTTGATCCTCTCCAGGGCTCTCTGGACCGGGTCGATCATGGTGGGCAGCTGTGTCTGCATGTGCAGCCACTGAGATATTTTGGCCCAGAAAGGTCCCCACCTCCAGCCTGACGCTCTTCCTAAAAGTTGGCCGGCTTCGAGTGACAGCGACAGTTGTCGTGATGACGTCAGTGAGGTTCTCCTTCAGGTCACTCAACTCTCCCCGGCTGATGGACCGGGACAGAGTTTCATACACGTCCCCCTCCACATGGACTAGCTCCTCCAGAAGAGGAGAAACCTGCTCCATCACCTCCTCTGGGGACACTCCAGGGCGAGCACCAGGGCACCTGCAGAGGCGCTGCAATAAATCTCGGAGGGCAGTTTTAGCGTGGCACAACGTGAAGAAAGCCTTCAGCTTATTGACCAGTCTGGTCAGACATAACCGGCGGACGAAACAGAAGCCGTTCTGCTCTGACAAAATGGGAGACCCTCCGGTCTCAGACTCGATGCGGCTGAGCTCGTCCGTGATGGCGGGGTGACGATGTCGGAGGCTGCCTGAGGCTCTCGTAGCTCAGGCTGTTCTCCTCCTCTCTGCTCAGCTCTTTGGCCTCGACCAGCAGGATCTCCCTCACCTCTGCTGTGGCTTCTTGAACGGTGGGGCTGGAGCTTTTTGACAGTACCACTGACCTGCCTGAAGCAGAGTCAGGACTGAGACTTTTAGAGGCAACACTGGAGGTTTTCTGGGCCTCTCCAGTGGGCTGCTCCTCTTCACTCTCTGCTCCATCAGAGAGTTCCTGCTGCACACAGCATCTACATGGCATATATCTGCCCAGTGTCTCTCTGAGCTTCTTGCACTTGCTTCTGGACTCTCCTTTCTCCTCTGTGCTCTGCTCCGGGGCCTCAGGGGGCAGTGGTGTGGATCTAAGCCCGGTGACACTGGGGGCTCTCTGTTCTTCCTCTGTCTTTTCAGGAGCTGTAATGACCTCCAGCTCCTCATCATGGTGCCTTTGTGAATTAGAATGGCCTATGTCCATCTTCTGCTTGATGGACTGAAGGCTCGTGGAGGAAACTTCTTCAGTTTGTGATGGTGGCTGGTCAGTGGGAACACAGCCTCCACAGCGCTGCCTCACTTTGTCCTTGATGGAGCGCAGCATGGATCTGGCGTGACGGACCATAGTTTTAATCTTTTCTTTCTGGGGTCTGTAAACGTTCTCCTTGGGGACCACCAGACGCTTCTGTTGTACTTGGCTGCGGCGCAGGACGGAGTTGACGTAACTGGTAACCTCCGCAATCGCATCAGCATTTCGCAGAGCGTGTTGAGGGACTGGTGAGAGGAACCCAGGACCGAACGGAAACTCTCACTGAGGCTGTTGTACACGGCTCCGCCGACTGCCTGCTCAGACAGCTGCAGGGGGCGCTCTTGTGCTTGTCCTTCTAACACCATGTTTCTGAGGGCTTCTAGGATCACGTTGGCAAGGGTAGAAATCACCTCCAGGAACATTACTGCCAGGGTCTCCCGGGACTCGCGTTGTGCCAGTTCTGCAGCTTGTTCCCACAAGGGGAGCACCAGGGCACGGACCTGTTCTGTGGGGATTTGGGGGACGGCCTCGTCGAGAGGAGAGAGTTCTTCTGCCTCTGAATCTATCTCTGCTTCATGGTCCTGTGTAGTGGACACAGTCTGCTTCATCAGAGACACGTCGTCCTCTGTCGGGACACTGGAGACGTGTCTCTCAGGGCTTCTCTCCTCCTCTGGGTCGCAGCTATCACTGCTCCGTTTAGTGTTATTGTTATTTTCCATTTGTATAGCTGTGTTAAAGGGGTTACACAAATGAAATAACTATTATAATAACTTTCTAAAAGTCTTGTTGGACTGTTTAAAGTCTTGTTGGACTGTTAGAGTCGGCTCTGCTCGTCTCTATTGTTAAATAAAACGTTTCTGGATCTGCTCTTACAAACTCAGACCTGCTGAGAGTCAAAGGGTCTGTGTGACATCACAGTGATGTCATACAGTGACGTTACCATGACAACACGATGTCAAAGGACCATGTGTTCCATTGAAATGTGAAGTTACCATGACAACACGAGGTCACATGACCATGAGTTCCATTGGAGGGTGGTTACCATAGAAACACATGGTCATGTGACCTTGTGTTCCATTGATGAATTTAAATCTGACAAAGCTCCACTGAGTCAGATTTTATTTAAAGAGACGTCTGAAATAAAAGCATTTACTTCATAACGAGTGTCTTTAAAGCACTAAACTCATGGATCTATTAAAATAATTGGATAGTGTCCTGCTGCTCAGAACTGTCTCGAGTTGGACTAGTGGCCACTCATTGGTACAACAACGACAAAATCCCTCCTGCCCAGAAAGGAGTTTTTTCCTAGAGCTCAATGTAATCACAAAGAGCTCGTGTTCGGCTGACCGGGACTGACCGGGACTGACCTGGACTGACAGGGACACACTATGTGTCTCAGATAAAATGTCCCTGAGCTGTGGGGTGCCCCAGGGGTCAATTTTGGGACCCCTGCTGTTCAATCTGTACATGCTGCCACTAGGTCAGTTAATACGCAGCAACAATGTGTCCTACCACAACTATGCAGATGACACTCAGATCTATGTCTCACTGGCAGCAGGTGATTATGGACCAGTGGATTCACTCTGACACTGCGTCCAACAGATCAGTGTGTGGATGCACAACAACTTTCTTCAGCTAAACTCAGACAAGACTGAAGTCATAGTCTTCGGCCCACAGAAACATAGAGAAAGTGTCAACAGTCACCTCCAGTCTCTTTCTCTAAAACCTTCAAATCGGGCTAGAAATTTAGGGGTAATAATGGACTCAGACTTGAACTTTAACAGCCACATCAAATCAGGGACTGACCTGGACTGACCGGGACTGACCTGGACTGACAGGGACTGACCTGGACTGACCTGGACTGACCTGGACTGACAGGGACTGACCTGGACTGACCTGGACTGACAGGGACTGACCTGGACTGACCTGGACTGACAGGGACTGACCTGGACTGACAACTTTCACGAAGGTTGAATTTTGTGGCGATTTTGACCTATTTTCAGATGATAAACTTTTTCTCAGCTCAAAACACTTTTTAGTCGTTAGAGTCCGATCTTTTTCGCTCAAGCTCTGATTCTATCTCCATGGAGACTGTTTCAATAAACTTAACACTAAGGCTGTGTCTGAATGTCGCCCCAGCTCCTGTCCCCCGTTCACTCCACAGTCCCACACTCTTTCGTGGACTCTACACTGTAGATGTCTGTGTCCCTCAGTCGTCCAGGTCTGATCCAGAGCAAAAGACAAAGTTTAAATCTGTCACTGGACAAATCGTTGTAGGAGTGGAGACGTTTCACTGCTCGTCCAAGCTGCTTCTTCAGTTCTGGTCAGATCACTGCTGGACACTTACATCTGTCTGAGGGGAGGGGCTAACTACACTGAAACTGAAAACATGTATTGTCTCCAGTTTCAGCTGAAACTATCCTATTCAGGCTTTAAAGACCCTGCCATTGTTCAGCTGTCAAACATCCTTGCCTGGAGGAACCTGGAAGTGGCTCAGGATGTGCCGGTTGGGTCAGAAACATTAACTTGGCAACTACTGCTCCAGACTGCGTGAGGCTGTAATGAGGTCGCAGTGAATTGAAAAAGAGGAGAGAAGATGGCAGTGCCCCCAACGGGTTCTCTTTAAAGAAACATGAAGTTAAGTTCATCCCTCAACATCCAGAAAAGTATGAGGATGCTGCTTCAGAACAGGAGAGATGCCTCTTTGTGGATGAATTAAAGGTGAAAGGACATGGCTCTGATCAGACGAGATTCACATTCTCCCTGAGAAGAAAGGACATCGTGGAGATGCAGCCTTTGGTCAGGGAAGTACAGGAGACGTGACCAGCTCTCCTCTGAAGAACAGGTGAAGATGTTTTCACTTTCACACAGTCAGTGGTGAGTGTACATTTTAAATATTGTGTTTTTTGTGTGTAAGATCAGCGTTTATGAGCTTTATGAGTTTATTATCTCTGAGGACGTAGTGGAGACCTTCATGGCCACGCTTCATGTTTATTCTGTTGGGCTGAACTGTTCCAGGCCAGAAAAGATCTGCTCTTAAGGTAATTAACTTGTTAACTAGAATCCAAAAGTCTCCCATAGATAAGTTATAGTGAAATATTTATAGTTATACATGATCTTTTTTATGGTAAGTGCTAAACTAATCTGAATAATAGTGGGCACATTTCTCCAGACATAAAACACTGAGTAAAGGAAATGATTTCAGTCCCGTTTAAGGATGTCAGTGTCCCTCAGTCGGTCTGATCTGTAGTAAAATTCAAATCTGTAACTGGACAAAAAGTTGTAGAAGTGAAGACGCTGCTCATCCAAACCACGTCTTCAGGAGAATTGTCTGAATTTGTCTTTTTAGATTATTGGGTTAATTGATGCTGGTGATTCCTCAGGACACAGACTCAGGACGAGTTGGAGCAGGTACAGACATAACTCACTCTGTTACTATGGAAACACTTTTATAATAAACATGTACTGAGCCATTTTCCCATCAGCCCAGCACTGAACACCGCCACTGAACACCGCCATTTCACTCATGAACACTTGAAATGTAAAAGTATTTCATGTATTTGAAGGAGGTGTGTGGGGCGTGGACCTGTTTCCTGTGAGGCAGCTGCTCTTTATATCGTCTAAACTCTGGGACCTTTAATCAAAAACATGATGGAGAGAATAATTCACATACTTGTATTTATATTTAAACACATTTGGCCACGACGACGTTCATGACAAAAGTGAAAAAACCCAGAACATGTGTGCAGTCGATTTATTTGACAGAAGAGCAAAGTCAGTCTGGACAAAACTGATCAGTGTAATTACAATAATAATGATTAAACAGTCCCTGAGAATAAATCAAAAAGATTGTAATAAATGTAAAATCAAATGAACCTCATTGGACCAGTCCCTCAACAAAGAACTTAAAGGTCCAAAATGTTTCCTCCTCAAAAACAGACCTGGAGTTGTGTTTGTTTCATTCACATGTTTGAGTAACACTTTATTATTAGTCTGTAACATCTCCAAAGCTCAAAATGCTCCGTTCCACCCTGTGATGTCATCAAGTGGTAGTTTTCAAAGTTAACATCTCCTTTTACCTTTAGTTCAGTCGAGATAAGTGGCTTTTCCAGGTCTGAAATGATCCACATGATTCTAGAAATGAAGGTGTGTGGAGATTAAAACCACAGTGGAGCACTTCCTGTATCACCACATGATGACATCACAAGGAAGGACAGAGTGTTTTCAGTTTGAGAGAAGAACTGAGTCTAAATCTGCAGTTTGTGAGTGAAACATGTGAGAATGAAACAAAAAAACACAACTCCAGGTCTGTGTGTGACGAGGAAACATCAGAACAGATCAGAGACATTTGGACCTTTAAACGTCTTTGCCACAAGAAGCAGCGGAGGCCAAAAGTTTATTTTAATCAAGATAAAAAACACAAGGTCTAAGTGCAAATATGAAAGTGCATCACAAACATCACAAACATCACAAACATCACAAACATCACAAACATCACAAACATCACAAACGTCACAAACATGTCAGATCATCAGTTATGAATGTCCTCATGGTGCAAAAAGGCAACAGATCCAAACCAGGACTAAACCAGGACTAAACCAGGACTAAACCAGGACTAAACCAGGACTAAACCAGGACTAAACCAGGACTAAACCAGTTTAGTGCAGATTTGGTTGTTTCTCCTTCGGGCGTTCGGCGGGTGTCATTTGGAGAAGTGAGCAAACGGAGACTCTTCATTCACTGGGCCCTGAAAGAGAAAGACGAGTGAGGGGAGAAAATAAACATTTACACAAGCTGTTACTCGTGACAGGCTCAGTATTTTAAATACTTTTTTTTTTTTTGCTGTTTCAGGTTTTAAACTAAGTGTCACTGTCCGTCTCCTCCTTGAACCTCCACCTTCATGTGGTGGAGGGGTCTGAGCTCCTGAATGATCCTGGGAACCACCTTCATGAGGAGGATGCAGTCGAGACAGTTACATTGTCTGGACTGGGGACTGGAGGACAGGGTCCACGTGGCACCAGGACACTCTGTGTCATGTGACTTCTGGCCGTGTGTCTTGGACACTCGGGTGAAGCGAGGGGCAGAGCTATGAACCCATCACCACCTGGTGGTGAGTTGGATGCAGTGGCAGAGGAGGAAGCCGGACCTGCACACCCAGGCGTTCTGTGAGGGTCTGTGGGGAACGTCTGGTGGAGCCCTCTGGGGTTTTAAACTCACACCTCTGGGAGAGCTTCAACCAGACCCCGGGCACAGTGAGGGCGGAGAGCTGCTGACCTCCACTGGGGACGTTCTGGGACGGTGGAATACGTCAGTCTCACCGTCACATCTTCAGAGAAACAGAGACTGGGGACGTGGAGACGGACTCGTCCAGTGAAGTACTGTGGTATGAGGTGCTGTGGTATGAAGTACTGTGGTATGAAGTATTGTGAAGTATTGTGAAGTACTGTGAAGTACTGTGGTATGAGGTGCTGTGGTATGAAGTACTGTGGTATGAAGTATTGTGAAGTATTGTGAAGTACTGTGAAGTACTGTGGTATGAGGTGCTGTGGTATGAAGTACTGTGGTATCAAGTACTGTGGTATGAAGTATCTGAGATACTGTGCTTCTTCTTTTTGCATTACAGCAGCTCTATAGCACCCTCTTCTGGTCAGATCTGTGTACTCCACCTCCTGCAGGAAGTATGTTTTTAAAAGTTGTGATAAATGGGGCTGTGTTTACTGCCTCTTCCTTTTGGGTATAAGCGTATTTATTTATTCATTTAAATAAAAATAGATTGAACTGAAGTGAGTTGTTGTTCTTACTTGTAAAATTCTCACTTTTATTATTTCGAGTTTCTTTGTGTTGTAAAAAGCAGGTGTCAGTCTCACCAGGGGGACGTCATGGAGCCTCTCGAAGCGGGACATGGATCTGATGTGTTGCACACACTGCACCAACAGCACCACCAGACACAGCGCCACCACCAGGCAGAAGAGGACCAGCACAGCCACCAGACCAGGGCTGTGCTCCAGGCCCGACTGCCAGCTCTCTGCAGGACACACGAGAATCCATCAAACGTGTGATTCAAACGTGGAACTCACAAGTTTATTTGTACAGCTCAGGTCAGACACAAAGTAACTCAAAGAGCTTTACAGAATAAGAAGGAAAATCACAACAAATCAAAACATAAATCGTCATAAATAATCATCACACAATGAATATTAAAAGAGAAGAGGCAGAATTAAACCCTTCAGTCACAAGCAGCTAAACAGAACCAGAGCCTGGATTTAAACTTTGTCAAAGTCGAGTCTGTCTCACATCTTCAGACTGTTCCAGGTTTAAACTGCACAAAACTCAAACACTGATTCAGCAGGTGTAGTCCTGGTTTAGTCCTGGTGTAGTCCTGGTGTAGTCCTGGTGTAGTCCTGGTTTAGTCCTGGTGTAGTCCTGGTGTAGTCCTGGTGTAGTCCTGGTGTAGTCCTGGTGTAGTCCTGGTGTAGTCCTGGTGTAGTCCTGGTGTAGTCCTGGTTTAGTCCTGGTTTAGTCCTGGTTTAGTCCTGGTTTAGTCCTGGTAATGGCAGAAAGTAGAGATTAAACAACAGGGGTCCCAGGATTGACCCCTGGGGGACCCCACAGCTCAGGGACATTTTATCTGAGACACATTTTCCAATTTCAACTAAGAGCTCTCTGTTTTCTAGATAGACTTGAACCAGTTTAGTGCAGTAGCTCAGATGCCCTCCCAGTCCTCTCGTCTCTGTGAGAGGATCATGATCCACAGAGTCAAAGGAGACTCAGATCTAACAGGATCAACACTGAGACTTCATCAGTTTCAGGAGGATGTGTCGTGTTGATAAGAGCATCTCAGTCTGTGGTGGGTCTAAAACCCGACTGGAAAACACCAAAGGACTTGTTCATTTGGAGAAAGTTAATAAGCTGCTGGTAAACAACTTTTTTGAGGATTTTTCCTGAAAAGTGCAGATTTGAGATTGGTCGGTAATTGTTCAGTATTGTGGCATCAAGACTTGAAGCTTGATAACTTTTCAAAGCTCTTGGGAATGTTCCATATTAAAGTGACATTAACTATGTGAGCGAGTGGGGACAGCAAACTACTGAGCACACTACTAGACTAGAGTCTAGTGTAGTAGTACAGTCTAGTAGTACTACTACACTCTACTACTAGAGTGTAACACATGGAGGCAGCAGGTAGAGGAGCCTCCTGATCTGATGAGACGTTCTCGATGGTTGGGAAGGGCTGTGGGTGGAGGTGGGGAGGAAGAGGAGAGTGAAGAGTCTCTAGAGGGAGTAGATGTAGTAAAGAGGACCCAGGGGAGGTGATGGAGGAGCTGCTGGGACTGAAACCTCTGCTGAGGCCGTCACAGACAGGTCCAGAACCTGTGACGAGGGCCTGGGGGAAGTGGAATGGTTAAAATCACAAAAAAGTCCATTTTTCATATTGTGTTGTTTAATAATTAATAAATACGTCATGACCGTGATCCAAGTGAGACTAATAATCTTTATCTGCACAGGACCTTAACATTATTTCAGTAGAGGGTCTGCCACTATCTGCTTGCCTGAAATTTTCCGCATTAAAAATCTATCTCCATGGAAACAAGCATGTGACTTCACCAGACCAAGTTACAGGTAAGATCCGTGCAGAGGCGACCCCCACTCATAGTAAAGACGCATCTTTTTGAAGGCAACAAAAACATCTGTAACTGGTCAAATGCTTTTTAAATATGTTTAATGCCGTATGGTGGAACATTACTACAGTAGGCAGCGTTTTACCTGGGTTGGTGGAGTTGGTGGTTGGGCTGGTCTGGCTTATGTCCTGGGTGTAGTTGGACCCAGGGGGAGTGCCTGATGTAGCTGTCCCGTTGTCAGGGCTCTGGGTGGGGCTGAGGGTGGAGGCTTGGGGCTTCTCCGTCCTGTTGTCAGGGGGGGTTGGTGGGGCGGAGGTCAGTGATGGAGCGGTCCCAGGGTCAGGGCTCCGGGTGGGGCTCTGGGTGGAGGTTTGGGGTGACGTGGTGGAGGTGAGAGGAGAGGACTCACCTGTCGTCTGATGCGTCGCTGTTGTAGTTTTGTTTTGGGTGAAGGTGGTTGTGGAAATGGGTGGAGACGTGGTGGGAGGAGACGGGGGCGGACTGGACGATGAGGTCGTCTCTGCGAAAACGAACAAAACAAAAGAACAAACATCAGCCGCTGATCCAGGAAGTGCTCCTCCGAGTTTTTAAAGAGACGCTGTTTTACCTGTTACCTCACATTCAGATCATCTTTTATCGTTTTGAAAATGCTATATCCAAAAACATTTCACTTTCATTTTTGTCGCTCTGAGTCTCCCTCCCTCTGCTCTCTGTGCTAAGTCCCTCCTCCTTCAGAGCACGACACAATCAGCTGCATCACATTAATACTACTGCACATACATCAGGTTTGTGAAGTCGTAGTGTGGAGTTCTGTATCATGTTTTTATGGAGGATTGTTGTGCAGCAGAATGGGTGATGTAGGCTTGTGGGCGGAGCCTCGTACAGAATTTTACAGCTAACTCTAAAGAGGGTTTGAATAGCGCCTGGGAGAGATCGCTAGATTACTCAAACATGCATGGATGATCTAAAACCTCTTCAGCCCATAAAGCGCCACTGCGGAGTATTCCTGATGGAGCGCACACCGTCTGCATCGCCATGGAGACAGATAAATTAAAGCCCTATACTTCACAACATTTCAGACGACGCATCGACATCGACGGGCCGAGCTACGAGTCACGTCTGCGGAGAGGGGAGCACAGTCAAAGTAAGAACGCAAAACAACAAAAGAGAGACAAAAACACATAATGTAAACTGTCAAACGTGTCGTCTGGACGTGGTTTTGACTCAGTACAGAAGACATTTTAAATTTGATAGTACTGGCCTGAAAAAAATTAAATAAATCCTTTCATTTTGGTCTGTTTATTGGCTGAAATGTTACACAGTGAGGCATTTAACAGCGCTGTGCCCGTTCCTGGTGTATTTGTGTAAAGTGCGTCCTGCTCAGTACAGACATAGTGTATGAGTCTGCTGTGTACTCTCTTTGCTATGTTTTATTGTCCGAGAATGAGGACGTGCGTGGTTAGCATGCTAGTTGTCGCCTCAAAACTCCGCTCTGGTTCTCTGAGAGTGGATAAGTGCTCATAAAATCATCATGGTGAGTAATTAGGATGCTCTGAATGTGTAAGTTCAGTCAGGAGTAACTCTACTGCAAAAGTTTTAACAGGAAGTGGTTCTGTTTTTCATGATTTAAAATGGTAAAAATCAGATGCAGCTCCTTTACGTTTATATTAACTTAAAACGATGGTTATTTCCTGGTTAATATGTTGAAAATAACTGAGCCGTGACCCAGCGAGCGCCAGCTGCCTTCACGCTCTATGCTAACGCTCTGTTTGCTAAAGGAGCAAACCAAAACAAAAGCTAGCATGCTACTGTGGCTAATCGTTCCCTGAGCAAATATTTACCACGATATTTGCTCAGGATCCACCCAGAGTTCAGGTCAGTTTACTTTAACAAAATCAGAATTTACCTGAAATCACCTGGACTCAGCAGGTTTCAGGTGTCAGCCAATCACAGCCTCCCGCCTTTGTCTCTCAACCAATCACACGTCAGGATATTCACTTCACTACAACCGGCCAACGCAGCAGCAGAAGCATCAGCCTCCTCAGCCTCTCCATGTCCTCCTCTTCACTACAACCTGTGTCTCCCGCCCAGTCCAGGTGCACTTCTCTCAGGTAAAAGTAAAAACATAATCGTGCAACTACAAAAGTATCTGGACATAACATATTTAACATATTTATTTATATTGTTAATGAAATTTGAAGGACAAAATGTTTTTAAAATTCACAAAATTTTTTATTTTCAAAGAGACACAAAAATTAGACAAATTGCCGTATTTTCCGGACTAAACGTCGCTCTGGAGGATAAGTCAAACGAACAGAAAAATGCACCATAATGAAGAAAAAAACATAGAAGTAGATAAGTAAATAAAGAACCGCTCCGGAAATAGATAAAGAACTGCTCCAAAAGTAGATGAACCGCTCTGGAAGAAGATGAAGAACCGCATCGGAAGTAGATGAAGAGCAGCTCCGGAAGAAGATAAAGAACCACTCTGGAAATAGATAAAGAACCGCTCTAGAAGAGATGAAGAACTGTTCCAAAAGTAGATGAAGAACAGTGCCGGAAGAAGATAAAGAACCACCTCTGGAAGTTGATGAAGAACCGCTCTGGAAATACATAAAGAACCGCTCCAGAAGTAGATGACTCACAGAGGGAAGAGGAACCACAACTTCTACTCGAGTAAGAGTATAGTTACTTCAATAAAAATATTACTCGAGTAAGACTACTATTACTCTGTACAGTATATTACTCAAATAAGAGTAACAGTGGCCTGAAAAGTACTCTACTACTAATTTTATGTAAACAATCCTTAAGTAAATGTAACTGAGAACTGCCCGTTTTTACAAGTTTTCAAATAACAATAAAACTTTTACTTTTAATATTTGCTTTTTCAGAACAAAAACTACTTTAAACTGACTTCAAACAGTGAGATCCATCCTCCAAACTGAGTTCTTTTCATTCTTGCTTGAGTTTTTTGCATAATTTACATATCTCCAAACTGTCCTGACTCCCGCCCGGCTCCAGACGTGTCTCAGAGGGACGTACCTGCGCAGGTGTGGAGGGTCAGGAGCAGGAGGGTCAGGAGCAGGAGGACCAGCAGCCTCTGCAGGAGCACTTCTGGAGCCATGTCGAGATGTTTCAGAGGCGTTTGTCATGATGCTGTGGACATCCGCGACAGGCAGGATGTGAGGAGGGAGGAGCAGGTGAGCGGATCTAACGCCCCCAGCTCCACGTCACTCTGTAAACACCAACCGCAAACTGTGTGTGAGGAGGGAGGAGCAGGTGAGCGGCTCTAACACCCCACCACAGACTGTGTGAGGAGGGAGGAGCAGGTGAGCGGATCTAACACCCCACCGCAGACTGTATGTGAGGAGGGAGGAGCAGGTGAGCGGATCTAACGCCCCCAGCTCCACGTCACTCTGTAAACACCCCACCACAGACTGTGTGAGAGGGAGGAGCAGGAGCCGGATCTAACACCCACACCGCACTGTATGTGAGGAGGGAGGAGCAGGTGAGCGGATCTAACACCCCCGCAGACTGTATGTGAGGAGGGAGGAGCAGGTGAGCGGATCTAACGCCCCCAGCTCCACGTCACTCTGTAAACACCGACCGCAGACTGTATGTGAGGAGGGAGGAGCAGGTGAGCGGATCTAACACCCCACCGCAGACTGTGTGTGAGGAGGGAGGAGCAGGTGAGCGGATCTAACACCCTCAGCTCCACGTCACTCCGTAAACACCGACCGCAAACTGTGGCACTGGGTCAAGTCAAAACAAACAAAGTTATTACAGTGAGACAAAGTACAAGTAGTAAAGTGCTGTATTTAAGTAGAACTTTTAGGTATCTGTGCTTTACTTAAGTACAATTTACAGTGGATACTTTTTACTTTACTTACTAGCAGTATCAGTACTGTCTGTACTGTTCTGTAGTAAAAGTACTTTTCATATGATTTGAGGGAGTATTTTGACCATGTTTTCTTTCCTTCTCGTCTCTTTGCCCGTCCTGTCTCCTCTCTATCTCTCCTCCTCTATTTCTCATCCCTTCCTCTTTCTTCTCTCCTTCCCTCTTCTCTATAATCCTCTCTCCCATCTATTCCTCCTTCTTTTCTATCTCCCTCTTCTCCTCTATTTCTTCCCATCTCTCCTCTTTTTCTCCCTCTCCCTAAATAACTCCATCTAACTTCATCTACCTCCATCTAACTTCATCTACCTCCATCTAACTCCGTCTAACTCCGTATAACTGTTTCACTGCAGTAACATGCTAATGCTGCTAGGTGGCGCTGGTGAGTATTTGCTGGTGCATTGTATTGTCTTGTATTGTGATTGTGAAGGTCTTTGAAGGACTTTTGTGTGATTTGTGCTGTTCAAATAAACTTGTTCAGTTAAACGTGACTCAGGCCCCGGGGCCCAAACATGAACCAGAGTCAATGAGCCGCCACGCGCTGCTAGCTAACAGCGGCTCGTTAGCAGTTAGCGCCGGGGGCAGTTGACAAAGACAAAGAGGTAAATATTAAATCCAGGATCTTATCTGAATAAATATTTGAATTATAATTAACTGCAGTGATTTCAGCCGAACTTTAAAACCTCTGCATCAGTCGACGGGGAAAACTCTCTACTGTAAAAAACGATGAAATTAAGACGATTTACCACTGAAATCAAACTCCTGTGAAAATAATGTCTGGTATCGGTACTCGAGTACTCAAAATGAAGTACTCGAGTCGTTTTGGCATCGGTGAATCCCTCATTATTCATGTATCAGTTAATTTTCTAGAGCATGTAGTGCCTCCAGTTGTAACAGTCCAACATCATTAACATCATTTTTAAATTCACCTCCTTCAACCACAAAATATAACCTGCCGACTCGTTCACAAAAACGGGATTCAGTTTCAATAAAATTAAATAAAAAATAAAAAAAACACAAATTTGAAAAAAGTTTGAAATATTTTATTTCATTCAGATTTTAGCAGCAAAAAAACCAAAAAAAAAAAAACTAATCACAATAATAAAATACAAGTATCA
>JAIEZT010000188.1:89785-179799 GCA_019594935.1 Periophthalmus modestus | reverse complement strand
AAGGAAGGATACAGTTGTGAAATAAGGACCAATCTATCGGTCTAGATTATCATGTAATTTAAAGGGAGCCAGAGCTATTTAGAATAACTCTGTCACTTGTTTGAACCCATTCGTGAATGTGTATGAAACAAAGACGCTTGTATATTTTGATCATTATTGAGTTCGTGATCGTGTGTCATGCGTGTTCGTTATTAGAATTGGTATGGTGGCTGTGTGTGAACTGTCAATAATGTCTTTAGAAATGGTGTATGTTGAGGGCGAGAGTGTGTTGTCATTTTGATGTATATACCAGATGTGTACAGGTCTTGACATCCACACTCCGTCATAAAAAAAAATGTCATTACTTAACATCAGCCTGTACAGAAGACTCCAGGTGGAAATGCGATTTTGTCCTTATAAACCTGTGGCACCATGACATCTTCTCCTGTTTTTTAAAAGGTCAATGCTTTGTTGTGCACTGTCCCTGTCCAAAAAAAAAAAGTTCAGTACCATACCGATACCATACCAATTCATCCTTTATGCAGTGCCATAATTATGGCCACCCCTGCATATTGCTCCACGTTTTAGGATTTCACATTGTTCTTACTGAACCCATTTTTAAGACTAAAGAACCTTGTATGTATGACATTTCTGACCATTTTTCATATTATCCAGCCAATTCCATAATGTATTTAAATAAACCCCGCGTGGATAAGCTGCCCAAATGGTCTTTAATGAAAACCTTTTATTGCATCCCGTATCCTAGCAACAGCTATGGTTAAGTGCGGAGTGAAGGATTTGTGGGTTAAATGACATGTAGACCCCTTGTAGTCCTAGGGGCCCCTCGCTGATGTGCAGTCTCTGGGTGAGACCGGTTTAATTGCTTGTTTGATTTCATCCAGTGACACGTTGAATCATTCTGCTTCTTGAAAAAAAAAAGGGACTGAGAGCCACTGTTTCGGGCTCTGCTGGTGGTTCATTATGAGGGAGGCAGCTTCTTGTGGCCCTATAATTTCCTGTGGGGCAATTGGATTTGGATGTTAGCTGAAAAAGAGACGGGATGGGATTTTTTTTTATTGTTATTTTTTTTTATGCATACAGGGAGAAGCCCAATGAGAACAATACAATAAAATATCAAACAATTAAGTGCATAGGTCCATTTGAAACATTAGTGGCACCAGTTTTGCCTGTCCTTGAAACATATTCCATTTTTGGGCAGCAAAGTAACCCATCCATTCGAGGACTCCCCAGACTTCCCCCGTCCCCAGACACTTCCTCCAACGCTCCTCCGGTGGGACCCCCATGGTGTTTCCCAGGCCAGCCGACAATTATTTTGCTTTCAACTACAATAGCAAAAGACGAAATTGGATCAGACCGGATGGATGACTGAGGGATACGCAGACATCTTTCAACTACAAGCAAAAGATGTTGGTTTTTTCCCCCATTTTCAGTTCTAATGCGGCCAGTAATCGTGAGATCTTGTATTTAAAGTTCCTGTATCAAAGTTCAGCAACATGTTCTTCTGACAGATAGCGATGGCCAACCTACTTTTTTTGATAAAGAGTACAGTGATGGGTTTAAATTCACCCACATGCTCCTCATGTCATTTGCTTTTACGCTGGGTTCTCTGGTTCCCATCAACCTAAAACGTGTAGGTCAAGTATAGGAGCTAAAACATGGGTTGAATATAGGAGGTCCTGATTAAGCCACGATCAAGATAGCAGTATGGAAAGATGGTCACACTTTTATATAGCACTTTTCTACCTTCAAGACACTCAAAACGCTTTATTGAACCTCTCACCCATTCATAACACCATTCATAATCTGTGCGAGCTGCTGAGCTGCACTGTCGCCCTGATTACTTGTACTACTCTACATCTAGAGTAGTAAACTTGTAAGTAAACTGGTTTTTGGGGGGGTTTTCTTTGCCTGGCACTTTCATTAATGAGATGTATTTAGCCTGACATTGTTTCGGCTGCTAGCTGCGAGCCATCTCCAGAACACATCTCACTAATAAGCTGTCTGACTAAAAACAAAATAAGCTCAAGACAAGATGAACATTACAAAAAGCAACCAGAGCAGTGTTTCTCAAACTGCGGGACACTTACGACACAGGTGGAGTCTGCAGTTTGAGTGTTTTGTTTTATGTTGAGACTAATCATTTCATGTTTTTTGTCTGCTTTGGGTTTATATTTCAGAACTACCGTCTATCCATGGTTCAGTTTTAGACGTTGTTTAGTCTAATTTAGATCATGTTTAGCCCATACCAAAAAAATACTCCCTCTTTACCTACAGTGTCAGACGATTTCAGAAGCCACAGCTGCCTTGGACTGAACAAAAGCTAGGCTGCCATCGGCCCCTTCCAAAAACTCCAATCGCTCATCTTATGCTTCTTCAGACATTAAAGTGGCACCTAAACATCTAAACCCACACCACAAACCACATTTCAAACAGGAGCTGCTAAAACTGGGCACTTCAGCCAGATGTTTGTAATCAAAAAACACCTGCCTGTAATTAGGGAGTCTTGTGTGATGTCACCCACTACTTGAATTTGTAAGTCACTGGAGGCTAATGCATTCAGATTTAGAAGGTTTGAAGCTCCAAATTTACCTAGTTTACACTAGAATGGCCCTGAAAAAGGATTAGGAACAGCAGGTAATGCTCTTAAAAACACAATATACACAGTTTAGTAGCAAAAAAACGTATATTTAGTGTCTACTTTCCCAGAGCCAATATTACGCTATTGTCGGATCTATTTTCTGATGTTGTTTCCTCATCACAAACAAAACTGGAGCTGTGTTTTTGTTTCATTTACACACATGTATATTTAGGCTGAGTTCTCAAACAGAAAACACCCGCGTTCCACCTTGTGATGTCATCATGTGGTAATACAGGAAGTGCTCCACTGTGTTTTTAAACTCCACACACCTTCACTAGAATCATTTGGATAATTTCAACACTGGAATTTCCAACTTTTTTGCTATATAAAGGGTTTTTTTGTTTTAACGTAGCTGATAACTTGAAATCTACCACTTCATGACATCACAAGGTGGAACGGAGCATTTTGAGCTTTAGAGATGTACACAGACTAACAACTACAAAGTGTTACTCAAACATGTGTGAATGAAACAAAACACACTCCAGGTCTGTTTTTGATGCGCTAACAACATTATAACATGGATTTATTAAAGCTCACAAGAGTCAAAGTTACGTAATATATATTCAAAGATTTGAGTCCCATTTCTACACAGAGTCTATCTCCATTACATTTGATTGGATCTGCTGCTGTGCGTCTCTTGTGTAGCTCTGATCAAATGTGCCGTCTTATTTACTGCAAACAAATTACACTGCATTAAAGGCAATTAGCAGACGTCACCGAGAGACGCATGGACTAATTAGATCTCTCGTCACTCTACTCAAGTGCTGCAGAGAGATTATCGCTCGTGCTATATTCGCTAATGAAGAGGCTCCGTATCAATACTGTAATCTGATATTCCAAACACTTGAAATACGAAGACGCATTAACCCAGACCGATCTTTCATAATTCTCCGTGTCAACTTGAAGCAATGACCCTATGGCGTTGTAATTAATAACCCGTTACGTATAAATGATAATGAAAGGCGAGTTACGTCATAGCGTTAAGGCGTAATTTTCTGCGTGTTCATGGGCTGGGATGGGAGAGAGAGGGAGGGGGGGGGGGGTGCGGGGTTTCGTTCTCTGGGACACAGCAGATTTGAAGTCAGTGAGCCAGAGCGCAGCCTTCAGTTCCCGTTCACCGTTGCGGTCGGCCCGCGGCATCCTGGAAATGTATCGCTAAATTCTAGTATTGATAAGCTGTGAGGCCAGAAGGGGATTAATCAAAGGAGACGGCACTCGGGAGCTCAGGATATACACACAGAATTGCAGTGAAAATGCAGACAGCAGCCTAGAAATTGTGCGAGGGATTGAGAGAGGAGGGCTGTTTTAGTGCTGTGAACTAGAGCATGAAACATCGCAGAGTTATTCTTTGGCTTTGGATGTTCCCACAGTATGGCATTAAACTTCTGTCTCAAGCTTATTCAGTCGTGAGTGTTGCTCAGAAATACACTGAAAAAACATGCATTACAACTGTGAGTGGAGTCTCCTCTCTTCACAGATCTGATCCGTAATTTCACTTGGTGCTGGTCTCCATGGAAATAAATGTAAGTTTAAAACCAGATTGTTAATGCAGCGGTCCCTCGTTTATCGTGGGGGTTACGTTCTAAAAAAATAACCCACAATAGGCAAAATCTAAGTAGTCAGCTTTATTTTTTACAATTATTATGTATGTTTTAAGGCTGTAAAACCCCTCACCACACTCTTGATACACTTTTCTCAGACATCATTAACATTTTCTCACATTTCTCTCTCGTTTAAACACTCTCAAAGTTTTCAAACCTTCGTAGGCGCCTTGAGAAAAAACTTGCAAAACATACAGCACTTCAGAGTCACACTGTATTGAACATTTATGTCAGTTTGTCTGAACACATTCTGTACTGTACAGGAGACACGGCACAGAGGGACAATGGTCTACAGTCCCTCAGCCGAACCGCGATATAATGAGGGACAACTGTATAACATACTGTGTGTTAGTTTCACTCCCCCTTCACACAGATGTAAACAGTGACGTACCAGTATTCTGTCAGAAATAAAAAAGCCAGTTGGACTCTGTCAGCTGCCTCCCTACATTTGTATCACTGTGGCACTGTTTAAGTTTGCCTGCTGTGGACAGTATAAGAGTTTGTTTCAATGCGCTTTTGTCCTTCCCACTGTGCAGCATTCTCCAGCCTCTCGTGTGGTTGTTTGGCGACAGAGGAGCCAAAGGGCCACATGGTGAACACGTGACTCCCTCCCTCAGCTGGGGCCTGAGAGCAGACAGGGCTACAGTTTAGAGTGTGCTCCTGTTCGTGCTTATTTTTAGATGCACACCAAGGAAAAAAAAAAGTTTAAATGGCCTTGTCCAATTTAAACAGAATTTTCAGATCAGGAAAATACTATTCAGATGTCATGATATCAACATTAAAAAGTCCATATTTCCCTCTTTTTTTGTTGTTTCCTCATCAGAAACTTACCTGGAGTTGTGTTTTGTTTCATTTACACATGTTTAACCCTGCATATTTAGGCTGAGTCCTTCTCTCAAAACAGAAAAACACTCTGTTCCACCTTGTGATGTCATATGGTAATACAGGAAGTGCTGCACTGTGTTTTCAAACTCCATACATTTTCACTCAAATCATTCGGATTTTAGTGATTGGGATGGATCTCTAGTGAACAAAAGGTAAAAAGTATTTGTGAACTTGAAAAACTACCACTTAATGACATCACAAGGTGGAACAGAGCAATTTGAACTTTTGAGATGTAGACAGACGGATAAAAAAAAGGTTGGCTAAAACATTGTGAGAATAAAAAAAAAACACAATTCTGATGAGGGTAGCAACATTATAACATGACTTAAAAGCTCACAAGAATCAATTTTTTGTATATATAGGACCTTTAAAGATGTCATAAACACATCTGGAGAACTCAAGTGAGGTACTCAAATACACTGTGTTACAATAATACTAGACGTGTGTTTTGGGCTTATTTTTCAACAGCACACTCAGGTCACGCTAGGAGCAGGCTAGGAGAAGGGAGTAGTGCTACATTCTGGGCCCTGGGTACAGATCATCTTGCTGGGCCCGGACTACGTGCTGTCAAATGTAAAAAAAATACACATTACAGGTCTTGTGAGGGGCCCCTCCCTGCCACTGGCCCTGGGTAAAGAGTACCCAGTCTGACGCCCCTAGCATTCAACCACATGGGGTTTGAAACAGCCAGGAAATCATTAGACACAAGCGCTCACTTGTTTGAGTTTGTGTGTTCTTTGTGCAGTGTCTTAAATCTGAAAATCTGTGTATTGTGAAGAACATTACGTATTTCTGCCAACAAGTGTGATTATATGATACTCATTCTCAGCCGACAAAAACTTGGGAGCCAGAAAAAAAAAAAAAAAAAAAGTCTCACATGGGCCCCTCTCTATTGTAAATTAATAGTTAGAGGGTCCAATTCTGGCGTCCCGGGACAACAGATCCATGTTGTTATATCGATATAGTAATTATTGTGACAGGCGTAGCATTCATAGCTACAAACTTTAAATGCTAACGCTAAATTACTAGACCCCCGTGAACGCCTCATAACCCCCGTTCACACATATTCAGTTCTTTAACCCGCTGCAGACTGGGATGAGAGTGGTGTGTGAGCGGATTTGGTCCAAAAGACGATTTTAATTCAGTTGTTTAGCGCACTGGGAACTCTCTGTGCATGTAAACGTAGCGAGTGTTTCTGGTACATCTTCATGTGTGACCGTCTGCCCTCCTGGCTGTTCTGACTGACCAGAGCTATGATAAAACAGCCCAAAGAGCACAGCCTCAGTCCTGCCTCCATGGGAACGCCTCTCTCCCTCTTCCCCTTTTTTTCCATCACTGCTTTTCACTCGGATCAGTGGTGCGGCAAAAACACGGAGCCAGGCCAATACTTCAGCTATTTACAGAAATGGAAGTATTGGATGCAGCCCGTTTCGTAGAAAAGAGAAATTCAGAGTATATCGGGATAATTACTTTTTTTAAACTCAAAGCTGCCAAATGTCAAACTGACCTTGCTCTGGCTCAACTGTATTGAGACACAGATAGAGATGTAATTGTTTCTGTCTACCTCAAATTCATTCTGGGGCCAAATGAAAATATAGCTGTATACCGTCATCAGCAATGGGCTTTGCGAATTGAAAACGTCCTATAACTCATTATTTTTGGGTATAAATACTTCATTTTACCTTCGTAACCCCATGGTGTTTTGTGCTGCTTACATAGACCGTGTAAAGAAGTGGACTAAGGGAGTTTGACGTCACCCATAACATTCGTCTCAAAGTCATCGAGAACCGGCGGTTTTATAGGGGCGAATTTTGGAGCCGATTGCGGGTATCATAGCAACCAAAGAGCCAATCGGTAGTGAGGGCTGTTGAAAGTGACGCCCCTTCCAAATGCACGGCTGGTTTTGCAATGCTGCCAATCAAACCTTTGCTATTATTATTAATAATATTGTGTAACATTTATATATTTTTCCCCCCTTTTCTCTCCCATCTATATCTCTATACCCACTCCTTTCACACTTACAAATTACTAGTATTAGCACTCTCCTCTGCCATCTCCACCTGACTTCTCTTCAAAATCACGGAAATGTCACGCACACACACACACACACACAACACACACACAACACAGACTTGTCACATACAATTGTAAATATCTGTTACGTCTACAAACCATGTTACGTCTTGGTTTTTTCTTGTATGTCTTGCTACCACTTGTCACTATTGTATATGTACGGCCACTATGTTTGTGCTAAATAAATACATGAAAAATAAATAAAAATCAAACCTGTTGCTAACACTAGTGGGAGTTTCGGGGGAAAAATTCACCTGATTTGTTTGTCATTACACAATGACACAATAGTGACATAAAAACACCAGGATCATGTCGAGCGGTTTAATATGAACATTTTAAGACCAAAATGACGAGTCTGACAGCAGCAGTTACAGAGAGGGCGTGACGGTTCTCCAATGTAAAGTGAATTGGAGCCAGAAGCGCAGCCCATGCTCACTTCCTATCTGGAACATGGCGGCTAACATGTTAACGATGTCCATTTATATATACAGTCGACGGTTGCATAACTAAAAATAATGTCTAAATGGAAAACAAGAATGAATGCCACTGCTGCTGTCAGAGGTGCATCTTTGCGAGTTCCCTGAGGTGTGACGCACTTTAAATAAGGCTTACGACATTATCTGCCATCTTTGAAGTTTCTGTGTTATGCAAGGAACTTCATTGCAACTTTGTGAACTAAAAATATGGAGAAGTGAAACCTGAATCAAACAAACATCATCATCTCCGCAAATGGATATGGCTCTTTAAATTATGCCGCTATTGCTCAAACTGTGAATGAAACAAAAGACACGGCCCGGTGCTTTTGTTTAATGGGCACAGCTATTGCACAAAAGCGTAATTTAGCCCGTACCTGCGCTTTTAAATGCCCGTGCTATCCAATCCAAATGAATATTTTTAGCCCACTTTAATCCTATGTATTTGAGTCATCAGGGAACGAGTTGTTTACCACTCTATGAATCCACTTTCTTTTGGCTATGAGGAGATTAAGAGCGTAATACTGTTAAAGCCTGAAGACAAAGCAATGCATGCAAATGAAACGCGGTTTATATTTCTCGTGATGATAAACAGCTTTAAATATCCATTGTCATTTAAAGGAACGCTATGTAACTTTTCTGATTAAAGATCTACTAGTCGCTTATCTCCATGTTTCACGCTATGGAATTAATCTTCTCTCTCACTTGCATTATTTCAACTACACATGTTTGTAATACCCTGTAAAACATGCCTTCTTATTTATGAGCGGGGTCACCTCTCCACAGATCTGACTTGTAACTTGCATCACCTGTGTGTCTCCATGTAGATCGATGTTTAATGTCATACTGTGGGGCATTTGGCGTGGCAATATATCGCCATGGAGACAAGTAGGTAAAAAAAAAATGTACATAGTGCCTTGTACCCAGTTATTCTCCATGTATTTGATCAAAATTTGTCTTGTCCCAGTACATACATCTAGTATACGAGCAGCTCTTCAGGTCAAAGTAATTCTACTGTGTGTCATCTGCATCTTAAAGAGACTAATTAGTTAATGTTAGCTTCACCGTCACTGCTTTCATTCCTGAAAGTTGTGAAAAGTGCATGGAAACCTGTAGCGGTGAAAAATTAAGATGCCCAGAATGCATAAAGTAAGTGAGGAATAACCATAGACTGTATATATAAGTGGATATAGCTAACCTGCTAGCCGCTATATTCCAAATAGGAAGTGAGCATGAGCGCGCTTCCGGCTCCATCTGGCTCCAATTCACTTTTCATTGAAAAATTGTCACCCCTTGTTCCATAACTGCTGCTGTCAGGCTCGTCATTTTGGTCTTAAAATGTTGATATTAACCCACTCTACATGATCCTGGTGTTTTTAATTTGCTATTTTGTCCGTGATTCAAGATATGAACATTAATAACAGACAACCCATGTGTCTTCTTTCCTTGAGGTCGCTTCCACTAGCGTTACCAACAGGTTTGTTTGAGAGCGTTGCTAAGCAGCCGCTCTGTACTAAACCAGCAATGCAAATGGGAAGGGGAGTTACCAACAACCTTGTCAACAGCCTTGCTCCGGATTGGCTCTTTGGTTGCTATGATACTCGCGGTCGTAATTCCAAATATCGAACTTGCTCCAACATGGGCTGCTATAACTGTTAGCCTCGCTGAGCTTCATATGACTTTAGCCGAACGCCAAGGGTAACATCACACTCCCTTAGTCCACGTCTTTATCTATGTTTGAAACCCATAGTGGTGAATAATTTGGGTGCTCAGAATGCATAAGTTAAGTGAGGAATAACTTTGGACCTCTGCAAAACCCTTTTAAAATTAACTCGCTCTGTTTTTAACATTTTAAGACAGTAAAAATCAGGCGCAGCGTCTTTAAGAAGAAAAAAAATACATATATAACAAGCTGGCACACCCTTTGAAATTACAATGGTTATCTAGAAGTTTCACCCGATGCTTTACACTTAAGCCTGTCAAAACCTAACGCACTCTACCTCCTCACCTTTTGTCCCACTTCTCTCTCCCCGTGCAACCTTTCTGCTTTCAAAGCGCTGCTGCTGTATTGGGGTATTTACTTAATCCCTCTGTTTGGAAGCAGCCCTGAAATCTTGCACCCAGAAAATAGCTATACTTTAGAGAGCTTTCTTTTATTCATAGCACAGGGTGAGGCTTCTTGCTCATAGAATAATGTTTTCTGTGGTCGGATTAGACAGCCCTCTCTCTGCTCCCCCTACAGCTATCCAACACCACCAATAAATACCACTTTCCTCACACCAGCCCGACCTGCGGAGCACTTTTATGTGTGTGGCTCTTGTTGCTTTTGCTCACGAACACAATTCTAATTTTAGCTAATCCTTCCAGAGCTATAATCAAAGCTTCGCTAAGTGACTTCTGGTGGGGGTTCTGCTACCTCGTCCAATTAGGTTCATCTGGGCTTCTGGTAATTCATTTTAATAGATTATTTTCCAGACCAAGGTTTAGTTTGTTTAGTTTAGTTTTGTGGTCTTGTGATGCCGGTGGAGGCCGAACGACAGCGCCCATCTGCGGTTCCCCTTCTTCAGGACAGTATCCCAGGTGTGTGAGAGGGTAAAAAGGTCCCCTAATCATCGGGACAGAGGACAACAAACATTAAGGAGGCAATCGGAAACGTGACCACAGGACTTTAAACCGGGACGAGGGGGCCTTTTTGCTCTCTCACACCTGGGATACTGGGATAAGACGTCGGACTGCAGGTGGCGCTGTCGTCCTGCCTCCACCGGTAGGAAGACGGCTCCAAAACCTTTTTAAATCAGCTGACCGGACACGTCACAGCAACATCATGTGACCACTCTGAGGCGCTAGTGAGCAGTCCAAACTGGTCAGGGATGACGACAAACTAAGCTTGGTCTAGAAAAAAGAAATATTTAAATTATATATAAATTTAAAAAATGAATAGAATAAGGTTCTGCTAGCTGCTTTTCTCCATAGAGATGTTGTTACTTATATATTCGGGACTATCTTCTCTAAGTATAAGTGTGTTTAGTGCTCAGAAATACAAGATATATGCATTCTTGTGGAGCAGGCTCGTCTTTTCACAGATCTGACTTGTAATTCAGCCTAATGGCATCACTCGCATCATGAAGAAATGTCATGAAGATAGATGGGTTCAATTCCTTAAAACATTTGTTGGATATGAGTGGGTGATGGTTTGAATCCCACTCTCGACATGAACATCATTGGTTGAACGGTCGACATTCACTGACCCACAGGTTGGCGGTGCGATCCCAGCTCCCACAGATGAACGCTGCCATTGTGTCCTTGGGCAAGACACTTAACTCACCTCTTCCCCAGTGTGTACGTACATGAATGGGTGAGTGGTTCCTTGATGTAAAGCGCTTTGAGCGTCACGAAGGTAGAAAAGCGCTTCATAAAAATGTGTCCATAACCGCTTATGAGTTCTGTGATTCAGTTCCATTGAAATTCACTTCTGATTCTGAGTGTATGCACTTAAAACCAGGTCTACACACAGTAAATTTCTCTTACAAGTGAAACAGCGCCTTGTCAGAGGTCTCGACTGCCTCTATTCTCTATGTATTACTTTCAACAACTTGCCTATTTTCCTCAAAGTCCTTCATCCAGAAATCACGTAACAGCCCCTTTGTCTCATATGCAGGCTATTACATCTCTCTCCCCAGAATAGTCCATTACTTTCTGTCTGTATGGTAAAGTGAGCATATCAGGCCGAGGCATGGCTGACACACCGGAGCTATCTTTCGCATAGAGCAGCAGCCCCATCTTCTGTCTGGACCGGGCAATACTCTTTAATACTATCTAATACTATCTGTCTTCATCATAGCAGCACACACACTGCCGTCTGCTGCAGCCAGAGGAAAAATCACTGCTATTTCTCCGTCACTCGTCTTTGCGTTCTCCATTTATC
Source organism: Periophthalmus modestus (assembly GCA_019594935.1). Classification (NCBI taxonomy): domain Eukaryota; kingdom Metazoa; phylum Chordata; class Actinopteri; order Gobiiformes; family Gobiidae; genus Periophthalmus; species Periophthalmus modestus. Next base: position 168,204 of record JAIEZT010000188.1, on the reverse strand, counting down.
CCCCACAGATCAATAGAGTATCATTAGATCCCGGGACGGTGACACTGTTGTGGATCATGCTAGCTGAGAGCGCGAGGGGGTCAGCAGCAGTAGAATGGATGTGTTATTACCTAAATACCAGAGATAAAAGATGTGGAGGTACTGTCTCGAACCGGCTCCATGGAAACGGGCTGTAAACAATTAGCTGGCAGGCTGACGGCAGGTGCTCGTGTGAATAGGGATTTATAAGTAAGACCTGAATTGTGGCAGTGTTTCAATATAATCTGATCTATTTCTTGCTTGTCTTGTCTTGATATATTGTAAAAGTTCTTGGGGTCAAAATGAGACGGCTGTGTGCATCTACACTGTAAAGGACTGATGTAATTTTCACAGTACATTAGTGTAATATGACCACTTTCAGACTGTAAGCTGCTTTTACAATACGTTTCTGTAACTGGCAAAGGATTCTGGGAAATAATTAGTTTGTACTGCAAACTTTTGTAATATTAGAGTACAGTTTTTTGTTTGTCCATCCATCGATTTTCTTCCACTTAACCGGGGCCGGGTCACGGGGGGCAGCAGTCTAAGCAGAGACTCCCAGACTTCCCTCACCCCAGACATGTCCTCCAGCTTCTCTGGTGGGACCCCAAGGTGTTCCCAGGTTAGCTGAGAAACATAGCCCCTCCAGCATGTCCTGGGTCTTTCCCGGGGACTCTTCCCGGTGGGACATGCCCAGAACACCTCCCTAGAGAGCCGTCCAGGAGGCATCCTGAGCAGATGCCCGAGTCACCTCAGCTGGCTCCTCTCGACGTGGAGGAGCAACGGCTCTATTCCGAGCTCCTCCCATTTTTTTGTTTGTTTTGTTTTAAATTCAATATTTTACCAGGTAAGTAAACTGAGAGTATGTTTAAATTTGCAATAACCTCCTGGCCAAGAGGCAGCATGAAACACAGCACAGACTACACTCAAACACTCAGTCATAATGTAAAACAGTGAAACATTTGCAGATTAAAGATATAAAAGTGTTAAAAGCATGAGCACTGATCCTGTAAAAAACTCTGGTCTGAGTTTTTAAAAGTCGACAAAGGTAAAAACGAACAAAGTTTTAAAGTCTGCTGTCGTGGTTCAGATACAGAAAACAAAACGGCCCCTGTCTGGAGCCCTGAGTAATGCCACTGGAAATAATACAGTACAGATAGGCTGCGATTTACGATATTAAAGTAGTAGTATTAAAGTAGAAAAACTGACTAATCACAGAAGAGATTAATAGTAGGCTACTTCAGATATTACATTCGTGTTTTTTAAGTGGGAAAAACTGACCAATCACAGGAGAGATTCACTTCAAAGTGGATGAAAGACAGAAGGAAAGACTGCACTTCTCTTCAGGGGAAAAAATAAGTAAGTATATTTACTATTTTCAAGATCTCTCTGAACAGTTTTTAGTTCAACAAAATTAAATATTGAAAGTTATTGTTCAGATATGTCAGAATGTTGATAATAATCTCATTTAGTCCTGGTTCTGTGGCCTGCACTAACCTGACAAAAATGCGTAGAGCTGTACAAATGAGGACAGAAGTGTTTATAATTCACTGACAAAGCAAACAAATTTTAAAATAGTCATATTATCAGTGATTTCAGCAGTGAGTTGGACAGTTGTCAGTCTAAAGAGGTTAAACTGTATGTAAATGAGGAATACAGTTCATAGTTTAGTCTCATACAGTAGCACATGCATAAAGTCTGTGTTTGTACTTTTAAATTATGTTCATTTATATTTTGTCGCCATAGTACTGCAGTAGAAGTGATGCTTGACCGATGTACTCCTCTGGGTTGGACTGTGAGCAGACCAGTGTGTGGACTATCTGCAAACTGTATTTTTATCTGAACTTTCTGTGAATTTCTGACTTTCTGATTATTTAAATGACTAGATCTTTCTGTTGTCATATTTTGAGAGCAGCTCCAGAAGGATTAAAGTGTCATTTCTGAATCTGCCTGAGCCTGAACAAACTGAGGATGCTGTGACAAATGAGAGAACTCGTCTCCTGTATTGTTTATTTATTCATCAGGGACATTGGAAATTGGATTGTTTGTTCAATGGTTTACTTTGTTTTTTGTTGTAAAAAGGAATTTGTGAAAAGAAAATAAGTGTATTGTTGTTGTTTTTTTGTATATGCCATAAGTGTTGGTAGCATTACTTTGACATTTTGTGAAAAATAAATAAATACACAGACTTGATGCACTCACTTTCTCCAGCCAATACAGTGATTATTACACAGCAGTAAAAAGGTCTCATCTGAAAAGAAAGTCATCCTTTTGACTCTTAATGTCATGGCTGATTCATACTGAGCAGATTCAAAGGTTCATGAACAGATCTGATCCATTTTAAAGCAGATCATCTCAGTGTGATGTTTGTCCCACTGTACAAGAGCTGCACTAAAGTACAAATGATGAGTGTGTTTGTATGATCTTTGGAGCACATTTGTGTTTCATTGTATGACCTGAGTTTAATCTCCTGAACTCAATAGTGAAAAAATATGACAACGTTCTGTTTTTTTTTTTACTCAAATAAAAATGAATTACACCAAATTACTGTCATTTTACTATAATTTGTTGTAGAGTACAGTACTACTGCAAAATATTACAGTGTCACTAGTGTAATAATTACTGTCATTATTACAGTATTGATACTGTGTGTTCAATGTACTGTAGTACTGTGAAGTCCATCTGCAGTATCAGTATTGTGTTACTGCAATAAATCACTGTACAAATGAATTATACTGATACCTCGATTACTGTATGTTGCATGTACAGTATCCTAGAGTACTGTATGTTAAATGTACAGTGTCATAGAGTACTGTATGTTGAATGTACAGTATCATATAGAGTACTGTATGTTGCATGTACAGTATCATATAGAGTACTGTATGTTGCATGTACAGTATCCTAGAGTACTGTATGTTAACCGTACAGTGTCACAGAGTACTTTATGTTGCATGTACAGTATCATATAGAGTACTGTATGTTGCATGTACAGTATCATATAGAGTACTGTATGTTGCATGTACAGTGCCATATAGAGTACTGTATGTTGCATGTACATTATCATAGAGTACTGTATGTTGCATGTACATTACCATAGAGTACTGTATGTTGCATGTACAGTATCATAGAGTACTGTATGTTGCATGTACAGTATCATAGAGTACTGTATGTTGCATGTACATTATCATATAGAGTACTGCAGACTGACTTTACTGTAACATATTACTGTACCGTGGGTCTGTGTTATATCTCCCGCTCACTTTTACAGTATAATTATAAAGACTCTTCTAGTTGTTGTTAGCTTTAGCGTGACGGTATAAACTCCGCTCTGACCTCTAAAAGTTGTGAGAAGTGACTATATAGTCGCTGCAGTGAATAATTAGGAGGCTCGGAATGTGTTAGGAAACAAGGAATAAGTTTAGAACGCTGCAAAACATTTAAAATTAGAGATGTGTGTGTAAAAGTCAGGTACAGTACTTTTAAGTACAAAATATACATGCTTTGCTGTGGTTCACTGTCTGAACTGCAGGTCCCCATATATATATATATATATATATATATATATATATATATATATATATATATATATATATATATATATATATTTATATATATATTATATATAATATATATATATATATATATATATATATTTTATATATATATATATATATATATATATATATGTATGTATATATATATATATATATGTATGTATATATATATATATATATATATATATATATATATATATATACATATATATATATATATATATATATATATATATATATATATACTATATATATATATATATATATATACACATATATATATATATATATATATATATATATATATGTATATATATATATATATATATATATATATATATATATATATATATATATATATATATATATATATATATATATATACATATATATACACACACACACACACACACACACACACACACAATTATTATTATTTTTAGTCTGGTTAGTGAAGCGGAAAGGCAGATGGAGACCAAAAGCAGATTATTGGAGTAATTCAAATGCACTGTATGTATTACATATTATATATTATGTATGTATGTATTATGTTTATCTGGAACATAGAAAGGCACAAAATAAATAAATAAATAATTGCGACATACTCGTGGCACACCTGTACAATACAATAAGTGGTGAGAGTATTTGCCACCTTCTTGTCTCTGTGGAAATGTTCTTACTTTGCTCAGAATGTTCCACAGAATGGCATTAGATGTATCCATCTTGCATTAATTAAATTACAGGTGTTTTATTTTAAAAACATATACATCCTTAATACTTTGAAACATGCATTCCTCATGTTAGCACGATCACCTCTTCACAGAATCTGGCCTGTAACTGGATAGCTAAGTTTAATGCCATAGTGCGGAACATATCAGACAATGCAATAATGTCTCCATGCCAGAGACTGTATACATAAATGGACATAGCTAACCTGTTAGCCTCTGCAATCCAACTACAAAGTGAGCACTGGCTCCAATTCACTTTACATTGAAAGTGAATTGTAATCTGTAACTGCTGATGTCAGACTCGTCATTTTGGTCTTAAATTGTTCATATTAACCCGCTGTACATGATCCTGATGTTTTTACTTCACTATTGTGTCCGTAAATCAAAATATGAACATTAATACCAGACAAGTCGGGCGCCTTTGCCCGAGGTCGCTCCCGCTATCCTTAGCAACAGGTTTGATTGACAGCGTTGCTAACCACCCACTTCCTACTAAACCAGTGGTGCGGGTAGGAAGAGGCGTTACCTTCAGCAGCCTCTCTCTAGATTTCGGTTGCTATGATACTTGCGGCTGGGATTCCAAATATGGAAGGGGGATCCAAGTTCGCCACTATACTACACCTGCTCTAGCCTCGATGAGCTTCATTTGACTGGAGCCGAACGCTGTGGGTGACGTCACACTCACTATGGCAGCAAACCTACCACCTGAAAAGTGATCTAAATTCACACCCACATCATGCTAATTCAGTTTCCACATCTGTAGACATTAGCATGATGCCTATCCACTGATGTATATATCAATAGCATGCGTCCTTTTATACAGAACAGCTGCAGCCATATCGCAAAAACAAAACTATTAAATCTAAATTATTTACTTACAGACCCACCAAAGCAGAATCCCTCTCGTCTCCAAAGTTCTCAAAGACAGGTGTTCTGCGGCAACTTGTGCTATCAGTCCACCCATCCATTACATCCATCCTAAACCATTTATAACACAAATGGCCTGGAAATAATTGAAACTATTTTTGTGCGAAACAGAGAGAATCCAAATGACTTCTCTGCGTCCTGATGGAGATTTTGCCGCGGTAGAGTGTGACAGGCTGAATTCTGAATATACTCACATACATCGCTCCCAGTTCGCTAAATTAACTGCTTGTTCATGTGGAGAGCCTTCGCCGACGCCGAGAGGAGCTTATGGTTATGAAGACGTATTATGGCGTTGTGATTTCCCATGATGCATTTGGAAGTTTGGAACATTTTTTAAAAGCCCATCATCACGCTGCAATGCGCTCACATTCTTTCATTTACTCGGACTGCTATCGTCTGCTCTGAAAGACTCATAATGAAACTAAAAGATCCCATCGTCGAATGGGCAGTGAATGCAGCTTCAAAGTGGTCTTCAGGAAGTAGCCAGCGAGATTTTTTTTTTTTTTTTTTTTGATTGGTAGAATGGTGAGAATGCAGTACAAAGATGAACTTTCTTAAGCAGTCCTATTGCAGGTTTACTCCAACGATGACGGTATGATTATTCAAATATGCCATTTAAATTCTTAGCATTAACTGAGAGACAAATTACGATGGCAGTCTGAACATCTCGAGAAAGATTTATGCTTCTCTTTGCGCAGTTAGCTTTTAGTGGTGCAAGCTCCCTGCAGTGGGACTCTTTAAATGGTCACGCATTTTGATATAGTGCTTTTCCACGCACTCAATCTCACATGCACACAGCAGAGTACGCAGACACTGTGGTGGAGGGGGGGATTGGGTAAAGTGTCTTGCCCAAGGACACAACGACAGCATTCATCTGTGGGAGCCGGAATCGCAAACCTTATCGCAATTTTGCAGTACCTGATGTTGTACAGGTCCAGAGAGATCCCTCCATGTGCATAGTAGCCAACTTAGCCCACAAGAAACAACTCAGTGTCTTGATTAAGTGTCTTGCCCAAGGACACAATGACAGCATTCATTTAAAGGAGCTGGAATCACAACGGCAACTTGTGGGTCGGTGGATCTGACCAATGATCTTTTATATGTCGAGAGCAGGACTCAAACCGCAAACCTTCGGATCAGAGGATGAACACTTACAACTGCCCTTACATATGATTCTTTAAATGAACCATATGTAAGATATGAAAATTCTAATGATGATTTATTCAGCGTTACAAAAACAGTGGACACGATGGGTATGTTATTTTTTTGTTTTTTTTCTGTTATAATTTGGTGTTTTGGTTCAAGACAATTATCCAATCAGAAGTCTGTGTAAACCCTCAGTCGTCCTGGTCTGATCCATAGCAAAAGATGAAGTTTAAACCTGTCAACCTGTCAACTCAGACCCAGAACAATGAGGACAATGGCAGTGTCGTCAGGGCCGGCCCAGCCTATAAGCAGACTAAGCAGTTGCTTAGGGCCCCGAGGCCACCAGAGGGCCCCCAAGAGCCCATACATTTATATTTAAAATAATGATTGAAACGTTTTTTTCTGAAAACTAAACGGTGCCCGAGTATGTATATGTCATAATGAGGGGTGTGAGGCGGACCAAAGATGCGGGACTTGGGGCAAGATTAAGGGTGTTTATTGACAGAACACAAAGTGACGGGTGAACATACAAGGAGCTGGGTGCAGGTCAGGGTCCAGAGGTGCAGGGAACAACACAAGACGGGAAACACAGCCGGTACCGGGAGACGGGGTCGAAGAACACGGGCAGGACACCAGGCAGGATACGGACAGGAAGCACAGCAGAGACACGATGACAGAGACGTGAGCAGCACGCAGACACACGGTGAAAATCAGCAGCAGGGTGACGATCAGCAGCCGACCTGGCAAGGAGAGCTGGGTCCTGGCTCCTTTTAAGCTCCTGCAGCTGTGTTAATTGCCCTGATGGGCTGCAGGTGTGTGTGGGAGGAGCCAGGGCTCCACCCAGCTCTGGAGTCAAGCAGGTGAGGGAGGGGGAGAGGAGACACAGGAGGCAAAACAGGCAGGAATCATGACAGTATACGAGCCTAAATATCCTTTTTACACGACTAGATGAGTTTTATTTCCATTAGCTAGATATGTGTCTCCTACATTTATATTCTAATCGGGCAGTGGTGTGGACAGCCACGTATTTACACCCATGTGAAAAAACCCTCCCCTCCAGGTGCACTCTGGGAGGGCTGATTTAGCAGTGGGACATTTGAGTGGATGTTTTACAGACTAAAAGACTTAAGTTAGTGATGGGACAATGTATGAAGAGCCCAGAGGAAGATCGTTTGGGGACAGGATTTTTCAGAGAAGACTTGAAATATGCCACGATTTTACACCACTGGACCTGCAGATAAAACAGTGAGGCTGGACACGAAGGACACACCTCAGAGGGACAGGACACAGGTGAGTCTGTTTATTACACTGGCTGTTTTTGGTTGTGGCTCGTCCTTTTGTCTCTAAAGGTCAGATGATGTGAGTTTGGTTAAAAGTGTCACTGCTCTTGTGTCACATCAACGCTGATTATGGCAGAAACCTCTGTTACATCTGCTGGACGAAAGAACGACCTGTGAACGACGAATCCTAACGACTCATTAACGACTCATTAATAAATACGCACCGATACCATGTTTTGCAAACGAGTACTTCATTTTGAGTACTCGCCGATAGTGAGTAAAGATACCGATACCAGACATTATTTTTACTGGTGTTTGATTATAGCAGTGAGTCTAATTCATTTAATTTTATAGTATAGCCACTTTTTCATCTTAGAATACTTATCTACTGAAATCACTGTAGTTAGGTATAATTCAAATATAATTTATTTAGATCTGGTCTAAAGCCCCTGGCTTTACCGCTTCCTCTTTGCAGACTTTGCTCCTCCGAGCCTTTAGAGTCCTAAATATTTGTATATGTCATGTGACAGTCATATATGATCACAGCTGCGTTTAATGTGCAGCTTTATGTCCAGAGATCTCTGCTCTGTGGAGAGGCGAGCTGTGAGCCTCAAACAGCAGCGCAGCTACAGTGGTATCGGCTTTTGGTATCGGCAGCTCATTGATGAGTACGAGAACAGTACCCAATGATGGTATCAGTATCTGGGCATCCATACTCATTTAATTTGCGCATTTAGGCGAAATCTCCCATCCAAAGCCTGACAACAAACATAAAAATGATGTGATCCTAAAATCCCCTTTTATTTAATGTTCAGTCCTTCCAAATGATCTGATGATTATAAATCTGATGATTATAAATCTGATGATTATAAATCTGATGATTATAAATCTGATGATTTTAAATCCGACGTCCTGTCCAGGCTGTTTCTCTTATGCAACTCTTAACTTGGAGCATTACTTTGTACTTCTTGAGTGATATGATTTTGAAGTTAGTGTACCCTTGTTTGGCTATTCTATCTAGTACTGCACTTTATGAGAAATATAAGCCCATTTTAGTCAACTGGAACACATTTAAATGTGCCAGAATTTAAAAATGTCTCTGGCAGACCCCCTTCCTTACATGTTTTTATACTGTTATACTTGTGGCTATTGCTTTTGTGAGCCTCTAGAATTTTCAGTCTTTTATCAACTGGTTGTGATTATGTTTTAATGTTGTCAAATATGAATAGGTGGCACTGAAGTGGAGAGGGCCCCCTAAAGGCTAGGGACCGGCTCTGAGTGTCGTTAATGGTTGAGTAGTCTAGTTTCAGCTGAAAGTGGAGCCAATAGCTGTTTCCATTTTCAGCCCCTCATTTCTGACAGATATAAGACAGTGTCCACCAGTAATCTGACCAGAACTGAAGAAGCGGCTTGGATGAGCAGCCAAATGTCTTCACTTCTACAATGATTTGTCCACTTGACAGATTTAAACTTTGTCTTTTGCTATCCAATCAGAAAGTAGAATGAGCATCGCATGAATCATTTGGTTTTAAGCAGTAAGCTTACAGGCCACAGCTCCTTTAAGGTGGTATTGTATCGTAATATAACTTTTGTATTTATATAGCACATTTCATATGACAAACATTACTGAATTAGCTATTTAAAGAGCCCTACTGCACTGAGTTTAAAACGCTAACGTAATAGTAAAAAGTGCAATAAAAATACATTTCAAGAACACATTTCAAATCATGCAGTAACACGAAATATATACGAGCAAAAATGAGGTAAAATCAGAAAAAAACTGTTTGAAAATCATTTTTAAAAATGTTTCAAGTCTGGTTTGAAACTTTCTTTTGTGTTCTTCAACGTAGTTTGCAGAAAGTTCTTGAGATTGGGGCGTAGTACATAAAGGCGCCTCACCAAATCCAAACTGTCTGTGTGTAACTGCTAAAAAAAAAAAAGTTGTTGACTGATGAAGGCCGAGGTCTGAGAGAATATAGGGTTGTCTATACTGGTACAGAGCCTTCCTCCTGCAGGTGTCAACATGACTCACAGAGAAAGCCTGGCTCCCAATAACACTCTGGTGACATTGGTTTCACCATTGACACTTATTGTATCACTGATATTATATTGTCTGCCAAACAAAATGGATTATTCCTGGCTGGCCAAAATTAGCTTGTGCGTGTTGACATTTCTGGGGTTAGCTTTACCAACAGCACAGACGATTTCACTGTGAAGATTGATTCAGAATTGAAAACTTTCTATGGGGATTTCATATTTTGCTGCCTAAAATATCGCGTTTGTATAAATCAAATTCATTATGTCCACAAAATGGTGTCGTTTTCAGCAGGGGGCGCAATGATGGCCACTTTTATGTCGCATATGAGCAGTGGGGAAGTTGAAACATGCACTGCACTTGCTGGATTACCACCTGATGATGTCACAAGGTGGAACACAGCATTTTTAGCTATGGATAAGGAGATGGACTAAATATGCAGGATTATTCACATCTCCAGGCAGGTTCATCATATCTCCCCTTTAAGACAATGGTGTGGTGGCATATACGAAACCACTGATCTGACTGGTTTATTGAACTAACTAAATACCACGGACTGCATAAAAACGTGGACTAAGTGAGTGTGATGTCATCCATAGCGTTCGGCTCCAGCCAAATGAAGCTCATCGAGGTTAGAGCGGTTATAGGGGTGAATTTGGAGCCGAGTTCCGAGTATTGTAGCAACCAAAGAGCGAGGATGTTGAAAGTAACGCCATTTCCACTCTGCACCATGACCTCGGGGAAAGAAGGTGCCTGATATGTCTGTTATTAATGTTCATATCTTGACACAATGGACACAATAGCAAAATAAAAATACCTGGATCATGTAGAGTGGGATAATCCGAACATTTTAAGACCAAAATGAAGAGTCTGACAGCAGCAGTTACAGAGAGAGGGGCCACAATTTTTCAGTGTAAAATGAATTGGAGCCAGAGTCGATGGAGTCAGAAGTGCGCAGATGATCACTTCCTACTTGGAACGCGGCGGCTAGCAGGTTAGCTATGTCCATTTATATATACAGTCTGTGCTAAATACATGTACTGAAACAAAGTATTCAGAATATTCATGTTGAGTTCAGTTACTCTGTCAGTTGGTGGTATCCAGACAATAGTTACTTTTCTAAAATAAAAGCAATAGATTGCAAAATCATGCAAGGTGCAAAAAATATTCACTTCATTTTAACTATAATATAATGCAACTTACAAGTATTCAGAATGCAGTACTCTGACTTGACCCTGTAACAGAAAACATTATAAAGTACTTTATAATGCAGGAATTCAGAAGTGTATAACTAAAGTATTCTTTCTCACACTGCCCATTAACTGATACAGTGTGATCCAGGTGCTGTAAAAGACCCCAGTGGAGCCAGTCCCGTTTTGATAGTGCACTCACAGACAGCTAAACACTGTAGCTGACCGCCCATTAAAAATGCATTGCTGTAGACTCTGGGACTTCTGCTAAGTACAGAAAAAAAACTCCACAGTTGAATGATCCGAGTGTGTAGGAGTCTCTGGAGTTGGCATAAATATGATACACACACAGTAAATGTATTTAAAAGCTTTCAGTCATGGTTGTAGATGCTTTAACAATATTAAAGGCACTGATTTTTACTGTCTTAAAAATGTGAAAAACAGAACTGGTCCATTTTTAATGTTTTGTGAGGGTCCAAAGTTATTCCTCACTTAACTTGTGCATTCCAAGCATCGTAATTATTCAATGCGAAGAGTAAGGTAACGACTAGCATACTAACTATAGACCATATAAAGAAGTGGACTAAGTCAGTGTGACGTTGCCCATAGTGTTCAGCTCCAGTTAAATGAAGCTCATCGAGGCTGGAGCGGTTATAGGGGCCAATTTGGAGCCAAGTTCAATATTTGGAATTCCAACGAGTATCATAGCAACCAAAGAGCCAATCTGGAGCGAGGCTGTTGAAGGTAACGCCCCTCCCCGCCAACACCGCTGGTTTAGCAATGCTGTCAGTCAAACCTGTTGCTAACACTAGAGGGAGCAAACTCAGAGAAAGAAGGCGCCTGATTTGTCTGTTATTAGACACAATAGTGAAGTAAAAATGTCAGGATCATGTAGAGAGGGTTAATACAAACATTTTGAGACCAAAATGACGAGAGAGAGAAGCCACAGTTTTTCAATAGAAAGTGAAATGGAGCCAGAGTCGATGGAGTCAGAAGCATGTCCATGAGCCTTTCCTATGTGGAACGTGACGGCTAGCAGGTTAACCATGTCCATATATATTTATAGTGTATGATACTAAGGCGTATTTCCTGATTATCAGACGATTATAATTAGATGCAGAGAGTACTCAGTGGACATATTTGGCCTGAAGAGTTGCTTTACAATAGAGCTGTAGTGAGGGAAGACACATTTTGCTCAGATACATGGGGGAAAAGGAATAGGACTTTCAAACAGACACTATTTCTTATCTGTTATTGTAAATATACCCAGGACCTGTGCAGGATCCAGCAGTGTGCATTAGGTCTGATCAAATACACCTCGAGGCTATCTGCGGACATGCAAAATGGTGTTTTCACTTGGGTCATTTGGATGCAATAGCAGACGCAGCGGTCCGCTAAAATGGCCCTATCTTTCCTCCACTGTGTGATGGTTTAATTTGCTGTTCTGTATCGGCCGGTTGTGCGCGCTCTCACGGCTCCTACGGCTCTCGCGGCTCTCACGGGGCAGTTTGAGCATTTCAGACAAGCATGAGCTCCGGTCCATCTCTTGATGTCAAATTGAATGTGAATATTGCTGTCTGGTAAAATACCCCAGTGCAGCGTACGGTGAAATATATAACTGTTTCAACTGCCAGTCAAATCAGTGGCCCAAGGAGATGGGCACTGGCACCGTTCACATACATATATTTTTCATAAATTGTCAATTTAATCACTGCCGCATATGAAATGAGTGCCTGTAAATAACTGCCTAATAAATAAATAAATTGTCTGGTAATTTTAATGGATTTTTGAATGTGTGATCTGATGAACTCTGACACCATCCCGCGCAGGGACGGCAGGTGGAAATTAGCACTAGAGCCTAAAGTAAAAAGCTTGAAACTAAATAGTCTAGTTGTTTTATGTTAATGTGCTATTTAAAAGTCATTGAATTAAACAGAACAGCTAGGAGTGGTAATAATATTGCAATGATCTGATAGTTTGTGTTTAGTTCAGAGTTGACCCCTTTTTTTGTTCTTTTAACTGTTTATGTGTTGTTCATGTTATTACTGTAATTGCTTTTGTATATAACACTTGGTTGCCATGCCGACAAGCTGACGTGAAGGTTTTATTCGTGAGTTACTGGTCTGTTTTTGGAGACTGGCTGTTGTTTTACTCTTGTTTTGGTGTGGGTTATGACCTACAATAGTCCTTGTCGCCAATCTGCGCCATCGGGTCCCTCTGACCACCCCTCATTCATGCACACACCGCATTCATAGTACGCAATGTGGTTTAAGTGTCTTGCCTAAGGATGCAGCAGCACCGGTGCCCCTCTGTGGTACCTGATATTCCATGTGGTCTCCAGTGCAAATACTAACCAGGCCCGGCCCTGATTAGCTTCTTGGACAAGGCAGTATGGCCAGTATCACTATTCCACAGACTCTTAACTGTCTCTTGAAGAATGTTATGTTGTATTCTAGGTTGGCTGGTTATTTCCCACTTGAGATCTGTCCTGACTGAGTTCCAGCTGGATTAACTTGTATGTGAACAATGTTAATCCTAAACTGTAGGCTAAAGATGTGTAAAGTGCCACTTTTTAGCACTGTGTAATACATCAGTTTATCTCACATGTGAAGTTAGAGTCCCTCAGCCATGTCTGGGAATTACCATTTGAAACGGCGTACCAGAGCGTTTTTAAAAGTTTGAGGTGGAAAATATCCCAGTTACCGCTCGCCTGGAAGACACCATGGAATCTGTTTCAAACATAAAAGCACAAAACTGTTTACTGCGTTTCCCACTGCACAAATTAAACTGTAAGAACTGAACTGTGTAAAAGTTATGAGTTTTTACTAAATTCAGTCCTGAATTCAAAAATAATCTTCTTAGAAAAACTATGAATAAAGATGGGTTTTCATTCTAAAACTTCAATCTTAACCGTAAAATTATCATAGACTGTATAAAGGAGTGGACTGAAGGAGCGTGACGACATCCATAGCGTTGAGCTCCAGTCGAATGAAGCTAATCGAGGCTAGAGCGGTTATAGGGGTGAATTTGGAGCAGGGTTTCATATTAGGAATCCCAACCGTGAGTATCTTAGCAACCAAAGAGCCAATCCCCTTCCCGCCCACACCGCTGGTTTAGCAGGGAGCAGGCGACTAGCAATGCTGCCAATCAAATGCTAGCGGGAGTGATCTCAGGGAAAGAAGGCAGCTGATTTGTCTGTTGGAGGTGGAAATACGCCCATGCTAACTTCCTATTTGGACCACGGCGGCTAGCAGGTTAGCTATTTCCATTTATTTGTACAGTCTATGGAAATAATATGTAGAAACAGGTTGATCCGGGCTCTATTTGTCTTTAGAGGCGATCATCTATCAGAACATGTGCCTTCAATCCATAATGGAGAATTGCTGCTGTCTTGCTACTTGTACTTTTCAAACATCAATACTACTATTCTTGGCCTGGCTGCACTTTAAAATAGTTACATTTCAGACAAAGAGGAACCCATTTCCAGCTCTTGTGTGCAGAGAGGCGACCTGCAGCTTGTGTCCAGCGATGCATTTAGAGACAGGCCTGGTTACGCTGAAAGATTACTGACCATTACGCAGGTCTATAGGCCCCTGTCCCCCTGTTGTACTGTGCCGGAATATAGCTGACACAGTACTACACAGATTTGATCATTTGCAGCTGATGTCATCAACATTTTCCAGGGGTAACGGGGGGGTTAGAGGCACTTCTCTAGCTGAAGCTCAGGTTGTTGCTCAGGTTAGACTTAAATCTGAGCTTTGTTTTACACTATCTGAGCATACTTACTTTTTTACCGTTTTTTCCTGGAGTATAAGTGACACTTTTTGTCATAGTTTGGCCGAGGCTGCGACTTAAATGTGGAATTATTAAAATACATAATTTCACATCTTCGTTATTGTCACACTTACACCTGCGCGAGGGCACTCTTGATAATAAATGTTTAGTTTATGATAAGTCTAGTTTAAGGTCGCAAAATGCCTGGTTAGCATGATAGTTGTTGACGAAAAAACTCATGCTAAACGCTAAATTGACTCTTGTGAGCTTTAAGTCATGTTACCTCGTTCGGTTTTCTTTCATTCACACATGTTTGAGTAACACTTTATTATTAGTCTGTCTAACTCAAAACGCTCTGTTCCCCCTTGTGATGTCATGAAGTGGTAGTTTTCAAATTAGCAGCTTTCTTTTACCTTTAGTTCAGAAGAGATTGGCGATTCCAGAGCTGAATTCATCCAAATGATTCTAGTGAAGGTGTGTGGAGTTTAAAAACACAGTAAAGCACTTCCTGTATCACCACATGATGACATCACAAGGTGGAACAAAGTGGTTTCAGTTTGAGAGAAGAACTCAGCCTAAATACGAAGGGCAGTTCAGTCTTTTACGCTAATGTGAAGTCTGACCCGACAGAGCACTATTCAAGAAACAATTGAAAAGTAAAATATAAAGTTCACTGGTTTGTTTGCTAGCAGGCTAAAGTGGCATGTATATTTTCCATGCGTTCATGTGCAGTTTTGTGTGTATATGTGATATGAGCCAGAGCTTATGTTATATTGTAAGTGTTTGCTAGTAGTAGTACATTAGCGTAGTGTATCTGATTAACTGTTAATATCTAACTTGAACATACCAGACATGTATTCAGTCCATTGCCTTTGTGTAACATTAGCGTGCTGCACTGCTATTCAGACTGTTGTTCTCTATTTTATTGCTACTATTATAATATCTTGCCTTTAAAGATAAAATGTCTTTTTATGGTCTCAGATTTTGTAAAGTAAATGTCCCCGAAAAATGCGACTTATAGTCCAGTGTGACTTTTATGTTTTTTCTTCATTATTATGCATTTTTTAGCTGGTGCGACTTTTACCCCGGAGCGAGATATAGTCCAGAAAATACGCTGGTTGGAATACCACAGATGACATGTCACCAACGCCCAACTCTCACCTGTTTTTTTTTTGCTGAAAATCACCTACATCGGACCACAAATACTTGCATAGATCACAAACTCCTGAAAATATGTTTTTAAAATCCATTTTGCATTTCTTCTTGAGTGTTCGATCTAAAAACATGCTCTGTGTTTGCAAATGTGTGCATTACGTCACCATGGTAACTGCTTAACATTCCGTCACAGTCAGGAGTGCATAGTTAGCATGGTAGTTGTCGTTAGCTCTAACATAATGGCAAAAATGTCCACTGACCTCTGCAACTTTTTTTTTTTTTTTTTAATCACTTATAACTCATCAGGGTGATTAATTAGGATGTTCAGAATGCATTAGATAAGTGAGCAATATTATTTTTACCTCTGCAAACAGTTTAAAATGTGTTTGTAACGTTCTTTAGACCCATTTTGAAGTTTGAAATGCATCTTTGCTCATTCCAAAACATGAATCTGTCTGTTTAGGAATAAAATACGGAAATTGAAACAAATAGCGGCCGATGTGGAGGTGTTGAGCGGTTACATGTTCTCCCTGTTCCCTCCCACGTGCTAGAATGCAGCTGCCAGTATAAACAATGATGCATGGCGTGGTCCAGCCCCCGTCTAACCCCTCTTAATCACGCCTGTTTTATTTGGTAAATCAGCGGCTCATTGATTTGACAGAGTGCACCTGAGCCCGCAGTGAGGCCGGCACTTTGTCAGACGCTAAATGTGTTTGCAAAATAATAGGGCTTTTTGTCTTGCCTGTTTCATATTCAGACAAAGAATTATTCTCATTACTCACTGAGAATATTGTCGGGCTGTTGTCCACTATTATGAGTCAGACTTTAGTCCATGTTTAGAGGCATGTTGGAGAAAGTGCAGAAGTAGTCCCGTTTTTCAGATAGTTCAATATGGTGACGTTGGTTAGTCTGGTCAATTATTAGCCTACACTTTTGAAATGCCACAGTGTTTAATTTCACATTTAAAGGGTCCGTATTACACTATTTCTGATCTATGTTATAATGTTGTTTCCTCATCACACACAAACCTGGAGTTTTTTGTTTCATTCACACATGTTTAACACACAAATCTTGCATATTTAGAGTGAGTTCTTCTATCAAACGGAAAACACTTTGTTCCACCTTGTGATGTCATCATGTGGTAACACAGGAAGTGCCCCACTGTGTTTTTAAACTCCATCCACCTTCACTAGAATCATTTGGATAATTTAAGACCTGGAATTGCCAATGTCTACTGAACTAAAGTTAAAAAGTAGCTGTTGTAACTTGAAAACTACCACTTCATGACATCACAAGGTGGAACAGAGCATTTTGATCTTTGGAGATGTAGACGGACTAATAATAAAGTGTTACTCAAACATGTGTGAATGATACAAAACACATCGAGGTAACAACATTTTAACACGACTTAAAGCTCACAAGAGTCAATTTAGCGTTTAGCATGAGTTTTGTCGTCATCAACTATCATGCTAACCAGGCGCTTCCTCATTCTATGTCAATAAAACATATTATTAGATGCAGACAGTACATAATGGACTTATTTTGACCTTAAGAGCTGCTGCAATATATCTGTACTGGGGGAAGACACATCATGCTCACATGAATTGAGATATAATTGATAATCGGGTACAGGCCCTTTAAGTTTATCGTTTATCTGTTGTTTGCAGAGACTATAGTCGGCATGATAGCTAATTATTTTATCAGGACTTTTTATGAGGGCATTCTGTCTGCAAACAAAGAAAATGTTTTTAAAATGCTTTCACCCTTCAGGACCGGAGCCTCTGATATAAGAATGTGAAGGTATAGTGTTTGAGTGACTCCTTTAACAGTACAGCAACCTTGGTGTAAATATCTTTCATTCACATGTTTCTCTTTTCCATTAAACCTACAGTATTTCTGAAAAAAGATGGGTTCGTGGGTTCATTCACTCAGATTTATGACATTCAGTGACCCTGAGCTAAACCTTTTACAAATGAAATCATAAGATGTTTTATATGTTTCCTTTATTTTTTTTACAAAGAGAAAATATAGGGAGTTACTGCATAAAAGTGCTAGAAGTAGAAGTGTTAGATCTGATGTCTTTAGGCATTATATTCATTGACTGCATCACTAGAACGTGTTTAACTTATTTTGTGCTAATGTCGTTCTGTTAAAATGCTTTGCACACCTGAAAATCCAAAGTAGACCAGAAATAGTACAAAAATGATTATCTGAAAGGTGCACTACGTCTCTTTTCTGATGGTAGGTCCACTACCTGCTTGTTTCCATGGAGATGTTATGGTTGGAGATACGATGGCATGTAGTATCTGACCTGTACGATGGCATGATTTGTAGTATCTGACCTGTTTACATTTTTATTTGCCTTGTATAAAATGGTAAATGGCGATGTGGGTTAAGCGTCTTGCCCAAGGACGCAACGACATTATCCATTTGTGGGATCTGAAATCGCATCGCCAACCTGTGGGTCAGTAGATCTAACCGCTCAACCAATGATGTTTTATGTCAAGAGCAGGATTCGAACTGCCAACCTTCGTACCAATGGACAAACACCAAATTAACTACTGTCCTCATATTCCTATTTTTTCTTTCTCCTGTTGTCTGTGGTTTAAATTAACCTTACTTACTCCATACTACTCCAACACCAGTAGTAAAAAATTTATAAATCTATATTAACAGCCTGCAGTTCTAAGAATAAAAGCCATCTCATGAGAAGCGGAAGAAGTCATACCTCTTCCTCCGCTAATCCCCTGTTCTCCTGCCTTAAACTCTGCATGTGCACTCAGATCCAACAGCACCTTCACAGCGGTCTGCAATTGGATTTAACTAAGACCTGGCATTATCTGAGTACATGCCATAGGTGGAAAACGACTTAATAACAGCCTCATTAAGAGCGTAGTCCATTACTGATAAGGGCACCCTTGGGATTCTTTAATTAAGCGCAAAGGGGGGTTGCCAGATTGGACACAGTCGGTGAATTTCTGCTTTTTCACTGCTAAACAAAAGACACGGCTAATCTGGGTTCTTCTTTGTGTCTGGCCTGCTGACTTTGCGCGTGTGTAAGTGAGGAGCTCGTTACTGTTGGGAGAATTAAGACTTAAATGGGAGAGAACGTGCAGGGACAGCCAATTAGATCACGCTCTACTATTTCATAAAGTCTATATAACTCTATGAGAGGTTTACTATTTTGTCAAATTGTAACATAATGATTCACAGGGGTCGTTGATTATAACTATAGAGCACAAACAAGCACAATATGTCTGATTTAAAGTCAGATAATTTTTTTCAGAATAATGACACCACTTTCTGTTCCTTTTTGTTTATTTGTACTGACAGTTTTCACATTCTATCACAGAACAGGTTGCGTTCACGTCCTCGAGTTTGATGTTGTCACAATCTCAGATGGTGGGCAAGGGCTTATGTAGCTCTATGAGAGACTTTGAAATATCCAAAATAGAAATCCCCAAATGTTGCCTGTTCTCATAGTATTTAGGGATTTGTGTCCGGACCTCCTTGTGAAAGCCTGATCTCGTCAGATTTCAGAACCTAAGCGGGGCCGGGCCTGGTTAGTACTCGGATGGGAGACCCCTGGGAATACCACAGTGGGGCGCTAGTGGCAAAACTGTCACTGTGTCCTCAGGCAAGACACTTCACCCACATTGCCTGGTATGAATGCGGTGTGTGTGAGTGTTGGTCAGAGGGGCTGATGGCACAGATTGGCAGTCTCATTTCAGTCAGTATGTCCCAGGGCAGCTATGGCTACAGTAAAAGCGTATCACCACCGCATGTGAAGTGAATGAATAATGCAAATTGTATAGCAACTTTGAGCGTCTGAAAAAGTTATATTTAAGACTCATTAATTTTTCAGTTATTATTATTGTTATTATTATTATTAGTAGTAGTAGTAGTAGTATTATTATTAGTATTATTATTATTATTATTATTATATCAGCATTATTAGGCCCGAGCCGGAGACAACGTCCCGGCGAGGGACTCATTAAAACCGCGTCCGAAACGGGGAAAATGGCAAAAATCAAGTGGTAAACACGCCCCGACATGCCAGTGAGTGGTGTCAAAAATTAGAACTCGCCAAGCTCTAATTGTCACCGAAGACCGCGAAAAAAAATAACGAAAGACGACTCGGTAGCGCCACCTCAAACTTTGATTTTCATTGGGCCTATGGGAGCCCGAGTCGGAAAAAAGTCGACGTAAAAATCTGAAACTCGCATCAAAAAATAGAACATGTCGGGACATGACAAAAATGATATTATGGCCCCGCCCTAAAATGTACAGGAAGTCGGCCATATTGGATCAAACCCGGTGATGACAAAAGCGCACACCCTCACATTCAGGACATCTCCTCGCACAGTTTTCATCACAAACACTTCAAATTTGGCCAAAACCCACTAAACCCATGTGAGATTAAAGATCATCAATTATATTTGAATATGACTTTGGGTGTGGTCATGAGGAATTTTATACAAAATTGCAATTTTTGGAATATTTCGATAAAATATTTCTCGTTCACACATTTTTTTGTTGGGGAAAACGCTAATACAGCGTTTATGCACATTTGTGAGCTGAACGCAATGATATGCAAATCATGGCACTATCTTACAAATTGACTCTCTAGCGCCCTCTTCAAATTTCATTTTCAAAAATTCGTAGCAGACAAGTGATTTGTCGTGGACTTGTGAAAAAATTCACAGTGGCCTTATTTGTGATGGGGCACAATGTGAGAAAGTCACATCACTGTAGCTTTTGTGGTTTAGAAAAAAAAAAAAGGGGGAAAAAATGAGTTTCCATTATTATTATTATTATTCTTCTTATTATTTTGGTTGCCAAATTGAAAGCCATTTTTGACCCCCTGAACGTTAACAAAAAGTCCATTTTATTGGACCCAAAATTCAAGGTTGGTGAAAAATTTATTATTTTAATGTGCAAAAAAATTCACATATCAAATTGACTCAATAGCGCCACCTCAAAAATCAAAATACATTACGGCAATGACAGACCTTTTTCATCGTAGACAAATTAAATTTGGTAGAACCATAGAACATGTCAAGACAAGTAAAAAATTATATTATGACCCCACCCTAAACCCTACAGGAAGTCGGCCATTGTGGGCGGAACACCATTTTTTTTTTATTTTAACTCTCACGTTTGAATTTTTTACGCCATGGATTTTCATTCTACAAACTTGGAAATTGGTCAAAAGGAAGTAGAGCCATGTGGGATTAAAGGCGACTGTCTTGGATTTCTTTATGTCATAAAATGTGGGTGTGGCCAGCCTGCCAAAAAAAAAAACATTTTTTGAAGTATTAAATTGCGAATAACTGAGACATGCTGCGTCCTATTTCCCGGCATTAATATACGTTTTGTTCAAAATCTTGATCTGAGTGCATAGATATAACATTTACATAAGTCAGTCATTACATTGCTCCACAGCGCCCCCTTGAACTTTTGAATGGGACCAAAAAAAATTACTTTGTCAAAAACATTTGAAATTTGGCATGGACATCTGGCTTAACATACTGAACAAAAAAGCCAATGAGAACATACCTCTATTTGTAACTATGTTACCGTGGTAACGTCATAAATGTGTCATTGAAATGAATGGGGTTCAGAGTACTGGACTTTGTTGTCGACTAAATAGATGCTCTGCACTAATCCAACTATGACCTAAAATTCAAGGATGGTGAACAAATGTGTAATTTGATGTGCAAAAAAATTACTGTTTCAAAATGACTCAGTAGCGCCACCTCAAAGTTCAAAATACATTACGGCAATGAGAGACCTTTTTCATCGTAGACAAATGAAATTTGAAACAATCATAGAGCATGTCAAGACAAGTAAAAAATTATATTATGACCCCACCCTAAACCCGACAGGAAGTCGGCCATTGTGGGTGGAACCCCATTTTTTCTTAATTTTAACTCTCACGTTTGAATTTTTTACGCCATGGATTTTCATACAACAAACTTGCAAATTAGTCAAATAGAACTAGACCCATGTGGGATTAAAGACGAGACACTTGGATTTTTCTAAGTTATAAAATGTGGGTGTGGCCAGCCTTGTGAGAAAAAAGCCATTTTTTGAAGTATTAAATCGTACGTAACTCAAACATGCACCGTCCTATTTCCCGGCATTAATATACGATTTGTTCAAAATCTTGATCTGAATGCATAGACATACAATTTAAAATGTTTAGACATTATATTGCTCCACAGCGCCCCCTTGAAAATTTGAATGGGACCAAAAAAATTTTACTTTTTCAAAAACATTTGAAATTTGGCAAGGACATCTCTATCACCATACTGAACAAAAAAGCCAATGGGAACATACCTCTATTTCCAAGTGTGTTGCCATGGCAACGACCGACATTTCTTATTGAAATACATGGGTTTTGGATAAATGGGAAGAAAAAATATTTACTTTGTCATAAACCATTGAAATTTGGTACACATATTCCACTCATCACACTGAACAAAAAAGCCAATGAAGACATACCTCTATTTCCAACCGTGCAGGTGTGAAAATGTCATAAATGCTCTCATTGGAGTGAATGGAGTAGTATTACTCAGTCGCTGTTTTTGGTGGGAGGGGCGATGTAAGCGGGAACGAGAAGCGCGAACTCCACGGTCGCGTGAACCCCGCGGTCGCAAGGGTGGCGAGGGCCTTTATCACTGCTTGCAGTTTTAATTATTATTATTTTTATTTTTCTCCCCCTGGGATCGCGATTTTCACCCCCTAAACGTCGACGAAAAGTCTCACATGGGGGTATCAGATCGATCGGCCTCGCGAAAAATTCGAGAAAATATGCATCACAAAAATGACCCAGGCACGCAGGCTCGACAGCGGCACCTAGAAAATTGCAAATTTTCAAATGAATTGGGAGCCGACTCGCATATTTCGCCGTAGCAAAGCCAAATTCACACCAGTGATAGAGCTCATGGAGACCAGCAAAAAAGCCAATCATAGTGCTGCCCTAAGGCGGACAGGAAGTCGGTCATATTCGATCGAAGATTCGCCAATTTTTTCGCCGCCTGTTTTCAAAATACTACAACTCTCATGTTTTTACTCCAAAAGACGTCAGATTTCACATGTCACATCTGGACACATGGGGTTTCATAACTTATCCGATCGTTTGCAATATTTTTGTGTCGTTCGCCCGCACGTCGCCATCGAAAAACGCCTTCGTTTCCTGTAATTTCGTTGTCCTCTCACGACCAGGGGCATTGTCCTACAGATCTCACATTCACATGACATATGTGTAATTATGGCATGTATGGAAAGGACTATAAAGTGTAATGAACATGAAAACTCTAGCGCCCCCTAGCATAGACGTGAAACGTCAACTTTATCGGATTACAACCAAATTTGGGGAATAAATCTGGCATTTGACGAGGACCAAAAAATTATATTATGGGCATGGGTCATTTCTCACAACTGGCCAGTAGGGGCGCAAATACTCCAACAAAAAACATTTAAAAATATATTACTCACACGGGCTTTGCCCGAGACATCTCAAATTCAAGTCACATATGTTTCATTTGGCCCTGAATCAAATGCATTATAAAGTCTAATCAAAATGAACACTCTAGCGCCCCCTACCATAGACATGACACATCAATCTGATCGGATTCATACCAAATTTAGGGAATAAATTTTGGGCACGAAAAGGAGCAAAAAATTATATTACGGGTATAGGCTATTTCTTACAATTGGCCAGCAGGGGCGCAAATACTCCAACAAAAAACATTTAAAAATCTATTACTCACACGGGCTTCGCCCGAGACATCTCAAATTTTACTCAAATATGTTTCATTTGGCCCTGAATCAAATGCAATATAAAGTGTAATCAAAATGAACCCTCTAGCGCCCCCTACCATAGACAGTGACACATCAATTTTATCGGATTCATACCAAATTTGGGGAGTACATTGGACACCTCAGAAGAAGCAAAAAATTATATTACAAGCATGGGTTATTTCTCACGGTTGGCCAGCAGGGGCGCACAGACTCCCCAAAAATAATCATTTAAAAATGTCTGACTCACAGGGACATTGGTCTGAATCGCTCCAATTAACATCAAACATGTGTCATTTGGCCATGAATGTCATGGATTATAAAGCTCCATGATAAAACTTCAACAATGAATGGCCACGCTGTCTTTTGATTCATAAAAAGGGCGCCATATTGAATAAGAAATTCGCCATATCTTTCGCCGCTTGTTTTCAAAATGATACAACTCCCAGATTTTTACTCCAAAACAGGTCAGATTTCACATGTCACATCTGGACACACGGGGTTTCATTTCTTATCCGATTGTTTGCAATAATTTCGTGTCGTTTGCCCGCACGCCGCCATCGAAAAACGCCTTTCTTTCCTGTTTCTTTGATTCCCGCTCAGAGACACATGGATCAGTCTAAAGACATTAAACTCTACCCACTGATGTAGAATAACACTGTGAATACAGCAGAGTAATGAGCACGTGACCAGTGGACTCTATAGCGCCCCCTATAATATAATTACAACACTCAACTTTGTGCGATTGGTATGAAACTTGGGGAGATAATTGTAGGCCCAAAACCAAACCAAAAGGTCAATGACACTATACCTGTATTATGCACGATTTTGAAGGTTCTAAGTCACAGACTCCACCAGTTTAATGCAATGTCCACACTGCACTATGGAAACAGTGTGAGGGGGGGGCGAGGGGGGGGGCGTGCGGCCGGGGGTGGCCGGGCAGGGGGAATGCTGCATGGAGGCGGGGGCTGGCCCCCAGCGGTCGCGAGGGGAGGCGGTCGCGCCGTGGCGAGGGCCATCATCGCCGCTTGCGGCTTTAATTATTACTATTATTATTATTATTATCATTATTATTATTATTATCATTATTACTATTATCATTATTATTATTAGCATAATTATTATTATTAATATTATTATTATCATTATTATTATTATTATTATTATCATCATTATTATTATTACTATTATTATTATTATCATCATTATTATTATTATTATTATTATTATCACTACTATTATTATTATTATTAATTTCACAAACCTATAATATTCTGGAGTTAAATAATGGCACCTCTTCCTGAGCATTTTGTATTTATACTGACAAAGAAGACGTCAAACTTTTGTGCCAGTTTTCGTTTTGCGGCCTGGCTCAGCAATTACAGAGCTATTAACCATGAACCAGGTCAACACATCTGCAGTCTGACAGTTACAAAGCAAATTTTCACATAATTCTGACCTGTCTCCAGCTCAGTTTAAACTATAGGGATTCAACAATGTGCTGATGTCATGTGAACCCAACCTATTGAGAAGAAAGTGTGCAATGCAAAACAGCCAAATTAGATATTTTTTATACATTTTTTTTTTTTATGTCTTGTTACAAAAGCAGCAAAAAATGTGGTAGAAATACTTGAATGTGCCCACTTGATGGCAGAAGAGCTCCACTGTACAGGGCAGCGTTGGGTTGCCATATCAAAATGCAGGACTGGGGAGGAGAGTTGATGAAGTAGGGAGACAGAGAAAATCAGTAGTACCTGTCAGGAAGTCTGCGGCGGATCTGTGCACGCTGACATGCCCACTCTGCCTATACCAGGGTGTCAGAGCACATGATAATGGATAGCTTTGGGAGACAATCAAACGCTGCATTGGGGAGAGCGAATGTGCCAGGGGAGCGGGCGTAAGTTGAGTGATATCTCTCTTCGTGCGAACGGAAAGCTTTTGACCTACATATACGACTGGAAAAGAATATGTAAAAAGTCTAATGTGAAATTACATTGGGATCCTGTGTTCTTTCCATAGTGTAATTAGCACAGGTGTTATGAATGAAAAGTCCATCTACAATAATAGAATAGGACCTCTGCCAAGGCACGGCATGGTCCGCTCGCATTATGGCAGACATTTATAGAGCTGTAGCTATAAACTGTAGCTCCACAAAATCATTTCACTAATAGCTCAAGTATTCTTTTTCTCATTATTTTTTAGTAGTTTGGTCAAGATAGCTTTGGTCTATGTCAAAATAATGCAACCGCTCCATTTCACTCCCTTCATACTGTACATTTACCTATACCAAATTAAAGATGCACTGAGTAACTTTTCCAGGGTTAGCTATTCGCTCGTTTCCATAGAGATGTTATTTATTTGCTTGGAATGTCTGTCTTTCCTTTATTCCAGCTCAAAAATCCCTGTTGAGAGCATACATTCTTGTTCTGTTTGCAGGCACACCTCTCCACAGATCTGACCTTTAACTTGCCCTGGTTGCACCTCCTGCTTGTCTCCATGGAGATGGTTACCCGGGCCAGCCAGAACCGCGCGCTTAGACAAAACTTGACAAAGACGAGTGGATCTGGAGCTGGATCTTGTCTGCTTGATTTCAGAGGGTGTGATTGACAGGTGGATTAACCAATGAGAGAGCGGCCTGGTCAAAAACAAACATGGCGGCTTACATGTAAAAAATTAAACGAAAAAAGGACTGAGAAACAGCTGATTTTTGCAGAATCAACAATGAAAGCACCAAAGTTCTCAGGTAAAATATGTTCTTTTTTCGATCAGAATGTATAAGGCACTAGCTGGTGAGGCAATGGAGCTGGATAAATGTAATGCTATACTGGGGAACATCTACACAAATTAATAGCATCTCCATGGAGACAAGCAGGCGGCAGACCCTCCAACAGCAAAATTCATAGCGCTCATATTAGTCAGTACATCCCTTAGCATAAACTGTATAAAGTAGTGGACTAAGTGAGTGTGACGACAGCCATAGTTGCTGTCGTCACACTCATTTGACTTCGGCTTCAGTCAAATGAAGCTCGTCGAGGCTAGAGCAGTTATAGCGGCCAATTTGGAGCAGAGTCCCATATTTGGAATTCCGACCACGGGTATCATAGCAACCAAAGAGCCAATCTGGAGCGAAGCTGTTGAAGATAAACCACCTTCCTGCGTGCATCACTAGTTCAGCAGGGGGCCGGGCACTTAGCAACACTGTCAATCAAACCCGTTGCTAACTTTAGCGGGAGTGACCTTGGGGAAAGAAGGCGCCTGATTTGTCTCTTATTAATGTTCATATCTTGAGTTACGGGCACAATAGCGAAATAAAAATGACGATCCTAATAGCAGCAGTTACAGAAAAATGGGCCACAGTTTTCTAATGTAAAGAGAAAGTAAAATGAGGTCAATGGAGCGGGAAGCGGGCCCGTGCTCACATCTGGAACGCTGCGTCTAGCAGGTTAGCTATGTCCATTTATATATACAGTCTATGGTCCCTAGCCTCTCAACGCAGAGAGATGAAGAATACTTCAAAGTTCAAGGTACATTTTGTATGTTATATATAAATAGTAATAATGAATAGTAATAATAATAGTAATAATAATAACATACATTGCTGACACCCCTAAGGGAAAAAAATACAATATATATTTTACGGCAAAGCACACCCCGTACTGTCTCTATATAACTCCTCTGTTGGCTCCGCGGCTTGTTTAATGTACCATCGCTGACACAGAAGCGCCCGCAGCCTTTGGACAAATATCATAAATCATAAATCAGAACCTGGCTCTGTGTGTCCAGTATTGAGACAGGTGGTGCCGTGTGCAAAACAAAGGTGTGCGTCCAACCTGCTGTGTGCCTCCAGGACAACACAAGCATGAGCACGGGACGGGCACGGGACGAGCACGGGACGAGCACGGGACGAGCAGGGGACGAGCGCGGGACGAGTGGTCATGTGACTCTGCCTCCCTCTAGCCAATCAGACGAGGACGAGTATACGACATAGGGGCACTACAAATAAATAAATAAATACACAGTTGACCCTATTAAAAGGTTTACCATGTAACTTTTCTGCTGGAGGCCGCGTCACCTGCTCATGGAGATGTTATTGCTTTGCCTGAAATGTTGAACTTGAAAAACATGCATTATTTCTTACATGTGTGGAGTCGCCTTTCTACAGATCTGACTCTGAAGTTGGCCGAGTGGTGCCGCTGTACTGTGGAACATTCCAGGCAAAGCTTTAAATCAGACCTGTTCTGCAAACTGGACTTTTCAGAGCTTTTAACCATGTTATAGTCGTTTCCTTCTCACTGAGGCTCTGAAGTTGTATTTGGAGTGATTCATGTTTGAGTCATCTTTAGTCGCTTATTTTTAAGACGCCATTTTGCCGATCTACCCGCTTTTTACACGCCCTCTGTGACATACTTACTTCGTTCTGCAGTTTTATTTTCTTAATCAGTGATACTCATAAGATTTGGCAGCGTTGTGTAGTCATTTTGATACAAATGAGAAAAAAAAACCTGCTACTCGCTAGTGTGATGTGCAGTTATCCATAGGAGGGACCATGCAGAGCTTTGTTGTGATGTTGTTTATGGCGACGGCAGCTCCCGCTGGGCAACGCAGTTTTCTAACACGGAAGTCGGCGGGCGTGTTTCTTTATTAAGTCGTTTTAGATGAATATAGCGATTTAAAATGTCAAATTCTAAAATAATGATCCACGGGTGTCATAGATTAGAATTATATCTTAGACCAGGGCTGTCCAAACTAAGGCCCACGGGCCAAATACAGCCCTCAAATCAATTTTTTTTGGCCCTCACACCTCCTCCTAAACTGGCCCAATTGATCAGGAGGTATTTTTTGTACAAATTGAAGCAATCCTACTTCTATAACCTCAATAACATCACACCGCAATGGGACTCAGACCTAAAAATATTCTTCCAAGTCTTATAAACGGCACAATGTCTCAGACCTGTGTTAAATGCACCATTTGACTCCCTGTATCGACTCTGGTCTGTGGCCCTCCGCTTCAAATATGTTTCGGTGAAAAAAGCTTGGACACCTCTGTCTTAGACACAAACACAATAAGGCTGATTTCACATCTCCATTGGCTTGTGGCAGACCAGAAAACATACGCAGTTTACATTTACATATTTTCTTTGACCTTTTTCCATTTAATACTTTTATGCTGATGCAAAGCAAAACACATAAAACTATATAAATAAAAACAGACGACGTAATGCATTTATTTCGGGTGAAAGGTGCTCATCCTTCGTTCTTCCATCTACTCTCTATAAGTGCATTTGAGTCATCGCTGAGTGCAATTTGTTCATAAACGTCAGCCATGATGAAAAGAAACAATGGAATGTTTCAGCTTATAGAAAGTAAACTGCATCACCAGCTTCGCCTTTTATGACTCTACTTTAAATTAGTTTACATTGAACCGAGGACCCTGGATGCAGCTTATACTTTTCAAAACCAACCACTTAATGCTATTAATCTTTCACCTGCTCGAAAATATCAGTTATTTTTACTTTTACACAATACAAAAGAGTCAGTGCCACAGTCTCCCTGCCAGATCTGATGTGTCTGGGTAAAATATCTCTGCGCCCATTTTCTGCTATGAGACTGTATCTGACAGCTAAAATGCAAGTAAGTGCAATTTGAGCATAAATGTAGGCCTAAATATAAAGTGTTGAGCTTATAGAAATACACCGTCATCAAAATCCCTCCTCCCTCCTGTAATTGTCTACCTACTTCTCTTACATTTTGAATACCTCAGTTGGCCTTATGTTCAGTGCAGCGTTTCTGAAATGAGCTACGTGTGAATTTATAATCGGAAAAACAGAACTAGTTCATTTTAAACAGTTTGCAGTGGTACAACTTTATTCCTCACTCACCTTATGCATTCAGAGCATCCTAATTATTCACCGTGATGAGTTTATGAGGGTGAGGAGCTCGGTCACACGGGAGGTGCTCGGAGTAGAGCCACTGCTCCTACAAGTCGAGAGCATCGGGCATCTGTTCAGGATGCCTCCTGGATGCCTCCCTAGTGAGGTATTCCGAGCTTGTCCCACTCTGAGGAGGCCCCAGGGAAGACCCAGGACACGCTGGAGGGACTATGTCTCTCAGCTGGCCTGGGATCGTTGCCGGAGGAGCTGGAGGATGTGTCTGGGGTGAGGGAAGTCTGGGAGTCCCTGCTTAGACTGCTGCCCCCATGACCCAGGCCTGGATGAGAAGAAAATGTGGATGGATGGAGTTTATGAGCACTTTTCACAACACTTAGAGACCAGTGCAGAGTTAAGCTAACAACAACTAGCATGCTAACGCACACCTCTTGATTATCAGACAATAAAACGCTTTGGAATTAAATGCAGACAGTATGCAGCGGACATGTTTGGACTCCAAGAACTGCTAATGAAATATACAGTATCTGTATAAAATTGGGGGTAAAACAATCTGAAAAAGAGGCTTTAATATCAGAATTAGGCATGGGATGATACTGAAATTTTGCGTAACGATTATCATGGCCAAAATAATTGGAGTTAATGATTATGAATTGCAGTTAATGAACACGATAATTATTAAAATGAAAACAAATATGATCTAGCAGAGAATTTTATGGACAAGCAGGGCTGTCAACAGAAATTTGGGGGCCCGGGGCAATAAACCACAAATGGGCCCCCCTCTAATGCAAATTAATAGACAGAGGGTTCAAATTTGGGCCCCTAAGACCCTTTTAGGCCTGGGACAACAGACCCCTTTGTCCCCTCCATCCACTCCCCTGTGGATAAGTTGTTTTTTTCTGCACATTTTGGTGAGATAATTGTGATTATCTTTGTTGGTGATTAGAATCAGAACATCCTAATCAGAACACAATTGATTTATGAAAAACTCACTCGTTCAGCTCTACAGATTTAGCCTTGAGAACTGTGCCAACAGAAAACTCTGTGCATAACTCGATTATAATAAAATTATAAAATTATAATAAAAAAAAGTATTGCAATACAGCCCTTTGTATAAATACACGTAGTGCCAAGAAGTCTGTAGCAATATATTGGCGTATTGATATTTTGAGATGGGCCCGACTGATATCCGAGCTGAGCAGGACAGTGGAGATGTTCCACAGTATGGCATTACACATGTATGTATGTATTTTGCATGTATTTCACGACAGATGGTTTCATGGCTTAAAAATACCTTGAAAAACATGGATTCTTATCGTGAGCAGAGTTGCTTTTCCACAGACTTGGCTTGTAAATTGACCTAGTGGTTCCACCGACCTACTTGTATCCATGGAGATAGGTAGGTTTAATGCCATACTGTGATATTTTGAGGTGATATATCGTAGCTGAGGAGGACAGTAGAGGTAGGTTGCACAAGTTGTAGTCCTTTTTTTTTTTTTGTATTCAGACATGCATTTATAACTAAAGGTCACTTTTCCATAGACCTGACTTGTGACTTGGCGTAGGGGTTCCACCGACCTACTTGTCTCCAAGGAGATAGGTAGGTTTAATGCCATACTGTGATATTTTGAGGTAATATTATAGCTGAGGAGGACAGGAGAAGTAGCTTGTACAGTCTTTTTTCCTATTCGGACATGCATAACTAACACAAGAACACGAGCAGGCAGGCGGCTACATTTCCTCGTCTGAACCGTCTCCAGTTTCGTCCTGATCCATCTCCGTGTCGCTGCCCTCTCATGGATAGTAAGGGCAGGTCTGTTCATACACAAACCATTCCTCTTCTGGGAAACATTGATTTAATGACAACATGCAGGAGCCGCAATCAATGGGGCAGAAGGGAAAGAACATTATGAGGAGAGGAAGACGGATAATGGGATCAGAGGCGTTGCCATCGCTCTAACTAGCGTCTTTGAACAGCTCCTCGGGTTATTTAAGTGGACCGCTCTCGACGCTCGCTGCTCGTAGACTCTTTTTGGAGGAAGAATGAAGCAGGTAGAGGGTTGTTGATGATTAGCTGAAGTCACATCAAATGCTCATAAGTCTTTATAACAAAAATAAACAGCAATCTTGAACTTCCAGGTGAGAAGAATCAGTTAGTTTGCTTCTACAATACAAGTTTCCAAACCTCAAAATTGTATTTGAGCTTGACACAAAGTTTAATTTATGGTGAAATGTGTAAGATATCTGAAGACAAAGTAAAAAGAATCAGCTAAACTATATTTCTATAAGTACAGTAAAACCTCAAAACCTCTTTTTCATCAAATACAAAATGTTGGGCGAGACAGTAGCTCAGTTGAGAGAGTCTTTGTCCAAAGGTCGGAAGGTTGGCGGTTTGAATCCCACTCTTGACGTAAACATCATCGGTAGAACAAATCAGATCCACTAACCCACAGGTTGGCGGTGCGATTCCAGCTCCCACAGATGGATGTGTTCTCGGGCAGGACACTCCCACAGATGGATGTGTTCTCGGGCAGGACACTTAACCCAGCAGTTGCCTGATTTATGGAATTTAGATTTTTTTTTTTTTTTTTTTTTAAAGGGTCCATCAGCAGCAGAACATTCTCTGACCTCTTGTTCCTGGGAATACTCAGAGCACATCACGAGGCAAATAGAAACACACAAGGAGTTCATTCTGATCCATTTCCGAATCATTGTATTCACTCCATTTGCACATTCTCTCTGTCATATAATCTCACCATTGCTGGTTCAACATTTGTGAATGAACTGATGGATATTTCATAGGAAAGTACAGTGCAGTCAATAGATACTTTGTTCCCTGGGGGAGTGATGCTAACTGTAGGCACTGCTCTGTCTGAAGCTCTACTAGACTTTGATTGAATCTTTATTTTAATGCAATCTGAGCAGAAAGAGCTGACTTATCTGAGCTACAACAAGTGAGCTGATTTGTGGTGTTAAACAAGTCCCTCTTAAATAATATTACAGTCACAAGCTAGCTAGCATTAGCCAACAGTTAGTCACGCTGGCATTTTGCTCAAAATCAAACTCCTCTTAAACAGGACCATGAAGATGTGTTGCTCAAATCCTTTTTTTTTTTTTTTTAACCATTTTAAAACTTCTTTGACAGCGTTTACTAATGTCTGCAATTGTGTCACTATGGTAACTGCTGTAGATTCCACCATAGAGGTACATGTAGAACACCCCCACCGTGATGTTAGTGCAAAGTATTAATAGGAAAAACTGGCTCTTGCACCCTCATCTGGCAGTATTTAAACCATCTTAAAACTTTTTTTGACAGTGTTTACTAATGTATGCATTGTGTCACCATGGTAACTGCTGAAGATTCCACCATAGAGATACATGTAAAACACCTCCACCGTGATGTTACTGCAAAGTGGATGGATGGCTCTTGCGCCCCCATCTGGCACTATTTAAACCATCTTAAAACTTCTTTGACACCGTTTACTAATGTGTGCATTGTGTCACCATGGTAACTGCTGAAGATTCCACCTTAGAGATACATGTGGAACACCCCCACCGTGATGTTACTGCAAAGTATTAATAGGAAAAACTGGCTATTGCGCCCTCATCTGGCAATATTTAAACCATCTTAAAACTTATTTGACAGCGTTTACTTATGTGTGCATTGTGTCACCATGGTAACTGCTGAAGATTCCACCTTGGAGATATATGTACAACATCCCCATCCTGATGTCACTGCAAAGTATCATTAGGAAAAAAACTAGCTCTTGCGCCCCCATCTGGCTGTATGGCATCATCACTTCCTAAAATCTGAAAATCACCCATAGCAACAGCGTAGTTTATCAGCAACAGTGAACACACTGAAAATGCAAGACTAAGAGTTTTCTGTAGAAGGGATAAGACATACATTTCTGTTATAAAGCCAGCTCGCACAGATGAATGCCGTCGTTGTGTCCTTCAAGACACTTACCCTACCTCGCCCCCACGGGTTGATGAATGTGCGTGTGAATGGCTGTGCCCATTTACCATCACCATATACGGATGTTAGCATGATATTTTTGTATTGTACCAGATGCTGAGGGACCCTGCGACTCTCGGCCCCGATCAATAATACAATCTCAACATTTATATATTCCCACATCTCAAATTGTCAAACTGTAATCTCATTTTATAAAGGCGCGCCAAAAGTGACTCTCCATCGCTCCCAGCAGTCAAATTATGCACAATTAACAAAGAATGACATTGTAAGAAGCCAATCTATTCTACTTAAGATTGACAGTTTAACCCCGCTCGCGGCTCCAGCCCAGCGCATTGATGTGTCATATTAACAAGAACCAATCACGTCCCATTCACTTCACACCCAGCCGCTTCTTTCAAATTGAAGAAGCCGTCTCTCGTTTATCTAAGTACAATTATATCATACTCCATCAGATTAAGTAGGTTTAACCCTCCCGGCACCACGCTGTTTATAAGCTCAGAGCAGGTTCTTATTATGAATGCCGCTGTGGAGGGCTTTCTTCCCTCTCGCACTTGTCCCAGATTTTACCAGTGCTATTTTTAAATCATTTAGAAGAAAAAAAAAAAATCTTTCGTGAACCAGAATTGAAAGAAATCAGCTTAACAATGTGCTGTTGTTGCAAAAACGTGTCATACCAAACCCATTATTTCTATGAGACAAACAGGACGCATTAATAGTTCAGACAATAGGTTCTGATGGAAGTTACAATGTGGAACGTTTAGCTGCGTTGGCTTTTGTTGTGTTGATGTTAATCTGTGAAGCGTAGTGATCCTGTAGCTATCTTTTAAAGGGCTCAAATTTTGGTATTTTCTGTTCTATAAACGTTCTGTTCCACCTTGTGATGTCATGTGGTGATACAGGAAGTGCTCCACTGTGTTTTTAAACTCCACACACCTTCACTAGAATCATTTGTATAATTTCAGCTCTGGAATTGCCACTCTCGACTGAACTAAAGGTAAAAGGAGCTGTTAACTTGAAAACTGCCATTTCATGACATCACAAGGTGGAACAGAGCATTTTGAGCTTTGCAGATGTATGACTAATAATAAAGAGTTAGTCAAACATATGTGAAACAAAATAACTCCAGGTATGTGAGGAGGTAACAGCTTTATAACATGGACTAAAGCTCACGAGAGTCAATTTTGCGTAATATAGAACCTTTAATGGTTCTTTTGAGTGTATGAATTTGAGATCTGCATCCCTATGATACCCATGACTGATGACTCAATTCACTGTAGTACATGTGCATTTGAACATCATCATCAGTTATGTTATGCAAAATGGACTTTTATGAGATTTTAAAGCAGCCCTGTTGTGCCCGTGTCTGCTCTATAGTAATAATCTCTGACACCCGTGGATCATTATGTTATAATTTGCACATTTTAAATTGCCATATTCATCGACCTAATGAAAGAAAAAAGTCCATCATGTTCAGCCTTTTTGGTTTAGGCGAATATTAATTTTGCTTATTATGATTCTTCTCTTTACAGTTGTAGTATTTATGCACCTATGTATTTATGCATTATTAGTGACCTTATTCCACCCGGTACACTTTTTTTTTTGTTAATGCGACTAAACCGTGATTTCTATGTCGTGGCACTTGTGGTTATGCGGGAATACTGTTCCTTTCAATTGAGAATTTGGGAAAGGTCTATCCATCCATTTTCTTCCACCTATCCGGGGCTGGGTCATGGGGGCAGCAGTCTAAGCAGGGACTCCCAGACTTCCCTCACCCCAGACACGTCCTCCAGCTCCTCCAGTGGGACCCCGAGGCATTCCCAGGCCAGCCTTTTGGGAAAGGTTTTGGCCCTAAAATATTGTACTGTAAGTAGGTTGCTTAGTGTTAAATATTCAATGTGTTTATGTGCAGCAACAAGTCAACACTGCTCAGTTCTCTGGAGGATTTAAAATGGTTCTGTAGTCTTATAAAACTCACTTGCTGCCAAGATCAGCAACCTCATGCAAAATAATACAACCCAAATGGCAATGGTGCAGTCCACAGCAACTTCTGTAATATGTTTTTTTTTTTTTGTCTAATTCTTTACTTAAATCTGTAAGAATCTTTAAAATCCCCCTGTCTGGTTCCAGTACAAAACTCAGAGTGATGCTATTGAAATGCGGACATGGCTACACCGATCCACAGGAGTTTTCTAATGGCCAGTGCTGCTGCTGCTGTAGGGTTAGCAGAGGCAGATGGTTTAAAAGCCAGGGTCCCTCTCTGCTCAGGCCGGGTCAGGCTGGTCCAGGGAGTGTACTTAGAGAGGAGCCCGGAGAGTCCAGGCTGAAGACCTCGGGCTGTGTGGGGGTGAGGGGGGTCATTCATACTGCCTTGAGCCACTGTCTGCACTGCTAGTACTGCAAAGTCTGGCTCTTCCAAACACTGTCTGTTTACCTGTCGGCCGCTGGCTACGACGCTCCAATCCAAATCTCTATTTGAATGAACGCAATTAGCAAATCGCAAAAGCTGCAGTTTTTGAAGTACCATAATTTCCTTCACAACCGACAAAACCTCCTGTCTTATTCTGCATAAAAACTGCTAACCCTGCAGTTTAGATCTGTATAATCATGTTTTGAAATGCCCCTGTGTGTCAGATGCCCTCCCTCTGTCTCCACGTGGTTTTATTCTGCATAAAAAAAACATCTAACCCTGTAGTTTAGATCTGCACAAACATGTTCTGAAATGTGACTCTTGTAATAGTTTGTCAGTTCATATTTCAGTCTTTTTGTCGATTCTTGTGGACAAGGTTTAAAATGTGAACTTTTAAATGAATCTTTTTATTAAAACATGAAACACAAATCTATACAAAATGGGCCCACGCTTCCACCTCCGTCGACTCTGGCTCCAATTCACTTTACGTTGGAAAACTCTCTCACCTCTGTCTGTAACTTCTGCTGTCAGGCTCGTCAGTTTGGTCTTAAAATGTTTGTATTAACCCGCTCTACATGATCCTGGTCTTTTTATTTCGTACATACTTAAGAGACAAATCAGGCGTCTTCTTTCAACAAGGTCTCTCCCGCTACTATTAGCAACGGGTTTGATTGACAGCATTGCTAAGTGCTCGCTCCATGCTAAACAAGCTTTTCAGGCGGGAAGGGGCGTTACCTTCAACAGCCTCGTTCCAGATTGGTTCTTTGGTTGCTACGATACTTGCAGTGAAATTCCTAATATGAAACTTGGCTCCAAATTCGCCGCTACAACTTGCAGGTGACGTCACACTCACTCAGTCCACTTCTTTATATAATCTATGGTCAGACTTGAATGTAATTTGATTTGAAGACACTGGCTCATTTTAGTCCAAAGAGTTGCTTGATTATATTGTTGGTCATATAGAGGATGAGATTGTTACAGAGCCAGAATCTGCTAGTACTGCAACGTCTGCCTCTGCCAAACACACAAGCTGTTTACTTGTGTGCTGCTGGCTGGAAAATAGCTCTATACTTTATACAAGCTACTGTGTGTCTATTCTCTGCAGTAATTTGAAAAAGTACGTGGATACACTAGTTCATTTTACTCCAAAGATTTGCGTTATTGGGAAACACGTTTTTTTTTATAGCACTTTCCCCATTCAAAGCACTTTACATCAAGGAACCTCTCACACATTCATACAACAGTGTACACAGACACTGGGGGCGAGGCGGGGTAAGTGTCTTGCCCAAAGACACAACGACAGCGTTCATTTGTGGGAGTTGGAATCGCACCACCAACCTGTGAGTCAGTGATCAGACCTGAGAGTGTGATTCGAGCCACGCCAGTTTGAGGAACTGATTTGGATAAAATATTTACATTTGTGAAACTATCTATCAGTTTTGAGACGAGGTGGAAAATCTGTCTCCATCTGACGCAAAAATGTTGAACTTCTATTTGTTTTCCGTGGAAGGAAGTGCTCAATTTTGTCACTGTAGTAAAAGTACAGATACCCCAGCAAAGAAATACTCAAGTGAAAGTATCACATGTGTGTGTATCACACACCTACTTAAGTAAAAAAAATAAAAGTAACTGTGTAAAAATACACTTAAAGAGTAAAAAGTAAACATTCTGTGCAGATTTTGAAGTCTTAAAGTTTTAGGTATCTGTATATTCTTTCATGTGATACTTTTACTTAAGTAGATGCTTTCATGTGATACTTTTACTTAAGTATATTCTTTCATGTGATACTTTTACTTAAGTAGATGCTTTCATGTGATACTTTTAAGTAGATGCTTTCATGTGATACTTTTACTTAAGTATATTCTTTCATGTGATACTTTTACTTAAGTAGATGCTTTCATGTGATACTTTTACTTAAGTATATTCTTTCATGTGATACTTTTACTTAAGTAGATGCTTTCATGTGATACTTTTACTTAAGTAGATGCTTTCATGTCATACTTTTACTTAAGTAAATTATTTTATGTGATACTTTTACTTAAGTATACTCTTTATGTGATAATTTTACTTGAGTAACTTTTTACAACTTTTAAGTAACAAAACTGAGTACTTCACGCAGCGCTGATTATTATAAAGTTTCACACATTAATTCTGCATTTAATGTGAGGATGGATTTTAATTTCACCTTTATCTGCTGCGACCGCCTAAAATCAGTTGAACAGAGCTCTGTTCTATTTCAGAATTACATTTGTTATATAAAAGTCTGTGACCTCGTATCAAAGGTCAGGTTAAAGGGCCAATGCGCTGTTTTTCTTCCATGTATTTGAGCAAAATGTATCTAACCTCAGTACAGATATATCGCATAAGCAGCTCCTGAGGTCAAAATAAGTCCACTGTGTGCTGTCTGCATCTAATTATAAAGCCTTTTGTTGTCAGGGTATCAAGAGGTGCACGGTTAGCATGCTAGTTGTTTTCAGTTTTACCGTGAAGACTGATCTCGCTGCTCTTGTCTCTGAAAGTTGTGAAAAACGCTTGTAAAAAGTCATTGTGGTGAGTAATTAGGATGGTCTAATGGGGGCCAATGGATGGTCATGAGGTAAGTGAGGAGTTACTTTGATCCAAATGTTTAAAATGAACTAGCTCTGTTTTTTACATTTTTAAGACGGTAAAAAACAGGCGCAGCGCATTTAATCAAAAAAATATGCCTTGTCCTGCTTAGCGTGTGCTTCTACAGTTCCATCCATGTACGCACATATGGATAATCGTACGACGCCTCGACACCTCGTCTGAAACCCCACAGACATCGTCCTGACCCAGCGTTCCACTCCTCCTCTTCCTCTTCTTCCTCCGCTTCTCTGACGTGTGATTAAAGCTCCGAAAAACTCAGTAAAGATTTTTATGGTTGACTGTGACAGAAGTTTTCTATCACTGAGGAGGCTGACCTACTTACCTCTCGGAGAGTCTTCCAAACTCTCACTTAAGTCCTGACAGCGCTGTAACTCACCCACACCTCTCTCCCGAGGAAACAGACCTGTCATCTGCACTGGTCAAGCAGCAGTGAATCTTTAAAGCTGCACTGGGTAACTTTTCTTGCTTCTCTCCGTGGAGAAGTTATTGCTTTGTCTGGAATGTTCCTCAGTAGGGTATTAAAATCATCCATCCTTCATTTATTCAATCGCATATAGGATTTTTTAAACTCTGTCCTTGCATTCTTATTGTGTGCAGGGTCGCATCTCCACAGATCTGACCTGTAACTTATGGCCTGTTGGCATCTTGTCACCGTGGCGATAGATAGACAAGTCGGTAACACATTTTAACTCTCATCAGGTAGTTACTAAGCCTGAATCATTCGTAATATCATAAAGTGTATTAGTATTATTCATTTAAATCTCCATGGTAACAAGCAAGTGGCACTGAACTGACTCTTGTGAACTGTTCCACCTTGTGATGTCATGAAGTGATAGTTTTCATTTTACAACAGCTACTTTTAACTTTTAGTTCAGTAGAGATTGGCAATTCTAGGGCTGAAATCGCCAAATGATTCTAGTGAAGGTGTGTGGAGTTTAAAAACACAGTGGAGCACTTCCTGTATTACCAAATGACATCACAAGGTGGAACAGAGTGTTTTCTGTTAGCGAGAAGAACTCAGCCTAAATATGCAGAGTTTGTGTGTTAAACATGTGAATGAAACAAAACACAACTCCAGGTCTGTTTGTGATGAGGAAACAACATTATAACAGAATAGCGTAATACAGGCCCTTTAAAGTACCCTCCGCACATGCTCACAGAGCTTTACTGTGAATAAACCATGTTTGGTTGCCGTGGTAATCAACAGCGTGATTAGGGCTGTTGTGTTTGCAGAGGATAAAAAAAAAAAAGATATGTTTAAAATAGGCCTTTGTTGTATTTAGAAAGGCAGTGATGGGAGCACCAGCTGAGCCTCTGATTGACGTGAGTTAGGACCGGCCCAAGGTCACAGAGAGGGGGAGGTCGCAGCGAGTGAGGCGGCCCGGGGTCTTTTTGTGCATTTCATCATTAAATTAAGCTTTTTTTTTACCGCTAATTTTTATTTTAGATTAGATTTAGATTTGTCATTTTACAAGCACTGAGATCTCCTGATGCGACTCCAACAAAATGGTTTTCTTGGAATGTTAAACGCTCGGTCTGTGTTGTATTCATTTGTAGCTAACAGCAGCAGTTGTTGTCATTATACTTAGGACACTTTTGTTTTGGCTGCAGTTTTCTGGTCTGTCAGCTTCTGCCAATGTTTCAGTTCTTTTCAGCTTAGAAATAAAATGATTTCACCAGCTTTGTTTGCCTGTACACCGCATATTTGATCATTATCTGATTTCTGAAGTTAGCGAGTAATCTGATTTGTCTCTGATTGTTCACACCGGTGCAGGTTCTGATGAAGAAATTATGCAAAAAGGCCAAACTACGCAAACAAAAATGAAAGAAAACATGCTAGATATTGAGTTTAAAATGATTTCTTTTGTGCATGTAAACCATAGACTGTATAAAGAAGTGGACTAAGTGATTGTGGTGTCACCCATATCGTTCGGCTCCAGTCAAATGAAGCTCATAGAGGCTAGAGCGGTTATAGGGGCCAATTTGGAGCCGAGTTCGTATTTGGAGTATCATAGCAACCAAAGAGCCAATCCGAAGCGAGGCTGTTGAAGATAACGCCCCTTCCTGCCCATGTCATTGGCTTAGCAGGGAGCGAGTGCTTAGCAACGCTGTCAATCAAACCTGTTGCTAACGGTAGCAGGAGCAACCTTGGGGAACGAAGGTGCTGTAAAGTGAACTGGAGCCAGAGTCGATGGAGCCGGAAGCGCTCCCATGCTCACTTCCTGTTCGGAATGTGGCGGCTAGCAGGTTAGCCATTTTCACATACAGTCTGTGATGCAAACACGCACCGATAATCTGATCTAACTACTGAGTAATCTGATTATTCTAGTTATCTGATTGGACAAGACATGCAAATGCAGAGGTGGTAAAGCAGCCAAAAATGTTACTCAAGTAAGAGAAAAATTTGTTAAAAATAATATTACTCAAGTAGAAGTACAAAGTAGTGCTCCAAGAAATTATTCAAGTAAGAGAAAAAATAGTATTAGGAAAAGTATTACTCAAGTACACAAAATCTGATATTTTCAAACAGACACAACAATGAGCCAAACTAAATCATATCTGAAGGAGCTGCAAGAAACACAAACATTCAGATCATTTTATATTGTCGACATAAAGATCAAGTCACTTTAGATTTACAGCGGGAAGAGGAACCACAACTTTTACTCAGGTAAGAGTACTGCAATAAGTAGGAGTAAAAGTATGCTGTTAGAAACGTACTCTGAAAAGTACAATTTCTTAATAAAGTTACTCAAGTGAATGTAACTGAGTACAACCCACCTCTATGCCAACAAACCCACTGTCTACATATTCGCCTGTTAGCATGTTAGCGCTCCTGAAACACTGCAGTACTCCTCTGTAGTACTCGGTGGTCCCAGATCCTTTGTTTCAGCTCAGTCTGTAGTATCTGTAGTGTGAGCAGCTGAAGCAGCCGGCGCCACCACACATTAAACTCTGAGTCACTCTTAACTTTGGTCCAGTTGGCAGCGAACTAATGGGGAAGACAAAATGAATGAGAAAATGTTAAATATGAAGTACGAGTTATTTTAATTCCATTGTACTGTGTGTTCCAAATACAGCAGTTAATCTAGTTATCTGATTTGATGAGCCATAAAAACGTACCTCCTGTCTATTACATCAGCCTTATTGTGCTTGTGTGTGCTCTGTATTTATAATCTCTGACACTCGTGGATCATTATGTTACAATTCGCACTTTTAAAATCATAATATTCATCTAAAGCGACTTAATAAAAGAAACAAGTCCGGTGATTTCCGCGTCATGCTGTCGACCTTTCCTACGGACAGCTGCACATCACATTAGCGACTAGCCCCCTTTTTTTTTTTTTTTTGTATTTGTACCAAAATGACTACACGATGCTGCCGAATCCTACGAGTATCACCAATTAAGAAAATAAAACCTGGGGAAAGAAGTGCGTACGTCACAGTGGGATAATGGGAGTTGATCAGCAAAATAGCATCTTGAAAATAGGTAAAGACAAAGTTTAAATCTGTCAACTGGACAGATCGTTGTAGGAGTGAAGACATTTTCCTGCTCATCCAAGCTGCTTCTTCAGTTCTGGTCAGATCGCTGATGGCCACTGCCTTATACTGTATCTATCTGAAGGGAAGCGCTAATGACACTGGAACTGTAAACATCTACTGTCTCCAGTTTCAGCTGGAGCTACCCTATTCAACCCTTAACGACCCTGCTGTTGTTCTCATTGTTCTGGGTCTGAGGATGGAGTTGTAGATCGGTGAGAGATGATGTCTCAGGCCCCCATTCCTGCTGAAGGAGAGATTGTCTTTCCTAGCAAAAGTAGCTTCTTTAACTCCCCTCTCAAACTATTTATTTTCTCTGGCTACGATCTGAGCTTCACTATCTTCAAAGGAGTGGTTAGAGGATTTGAGATGGAGATGTACAGCAGACTGGGGCCCTGGGGAGCTCTCACGTCGATGTCGGTACATTGGAATACGCCGCAATAGCTGTTTCGTTTCTGAAGAACTGAAGAAGCAGCTTGGATGAGCAGCGAAACGTCTTCACTCTTACAACGATTTGTCCAGTTGACCGATTTTAACTTTGTCTTTTCGTATGAATCAGACCTGGACGACTGAGGGTTTACACAGATGTCTTGAAAATAAGCGATTAAAGATGACTCAAACATGAATCACTCCAAATACAACTTCAGAGGGTCAATGAGAAGGAAACAACTATAACACGACTAAGAGCTCTGAAAAGTCCACTTTGCAGAATAGGTCTGATTTAACTATTTAGCTAGCTGCGCACACTGCAGTAGTCTTTATAGTACATGGCGATCCCAAACCTTTGTTTTTGCATCCAGCTCAGTCTCCCTCTGTATCAGTAAGCAGCTGAAGCAGGCCGGCGCCACCGCACATTAAACTCCGAGTCACTCCAAACTTTTGTCCAGTTGGCAGTGCCCGTCTCCCCCATTGGCTGCTGCCCGGCCTGCACTCCCCGAGCAGCCAGGAGCCCAGGTGTTGTCAGTCGGCAGCTTGCGTGGCACCAAACTGATATTGTGATGAGGTGACAGCCCGCTTTGCGCCCGTGCTGTATTGTGTGGGCGCGGGCTCCGGGGGGGGACGCACACATCCTTGGGTCCACACAGCTGGCTTTGCGTCGTGCCAAGTGCCGCTTCTCCCAGGCACAGATGTTCGCGCAGCCACCCGTTGGCACCACCGAGTCCTTTTGTGCTGACCTTATTCACAGCCTGCGCAGCTAGCTGTGAATTAAAAATGGAGCGGAGCAGAAAAGCTGTTCCAGAGTACACAGACCTGGCTGCGTCATTAGCTTGTCAGGCGTTAAGCTTCGAAAAATGGAGGCAAAAGACTACAATGAATCAGTTTGTCTACGGCACAGCTCCCTCCTCCATCCTATTAGTACAGGTCAAGTATTTTAGCCTGCTGCGGGTAAATGTCAGAACAAATGCGTGTGACCTTTAGTGAGACTTTAGTTAGGGCATTCTCGAGAACATAGTAATGGAAAACGTATAAGCTGTATTGTACTACATACTATTCATGAATTAAAGGCGCTATGCATTTTTCATTAAGCTAAATTTGTTTTGTC
Organism: Periophthalmus modestus; assembly: GCA_019594935.1. Classification (NCBI taxonomy): domain Eukaryota; kingdom Metazoa; phylum Chordata; class Actinopteri; order Gobiiformes; family Gobiidae; genus Periophthalmus; species Periophthalmus modestus. The sequence goes on along the minus strand of JAIEZT010000188.1, from coordinate 124,612 downwards.
CCAGTACAGATCGTAGTCTGTATAAAGAAGTGGACTAAGTGAGTGTGGCATCACCCATAGCGTTCGGCTCCAGTCAAATGAAGCTCATTAAGAATAGTAGTTATAGCGGCGAATTTGGAGCCGATTTCCATATTTGGAATTCTGACCGCAAGTATCCTAGCAACCAAAGAGCCAATGTAGAGCCAGGTTGACCTTGACCACCTTCGACAACCTAAGCAGGGCCTTAGCAACGCTGTCACTCAAACCTGTAACTAATAAGGCGCCTGATTTGTCTGTTACTAATGTTCATATCTTGATTTACGGACACGATAGCGAAATAAAAACACCAGGATCATGTAGAGCGGGTTAATGTGAACATTTTAAGACCAAAATGATGAGCCTGACAGCAGCAGTTACAAAGAGAGGGGCCACATTTTTTTTTATAGAAAGTGAATTCGAGCCAGAGTTGATGGAGCCGGAAGTGTGCCCATGATCACTTCTTATTTGGAACATGGTGATCAGCATGTTAGCTATGTCCATTTCTATATACAGTCAGTGGTACAGATATATTGTAAAAGCAGTTCTTCAGGTCAAACTGAGACCGCGGTGTGGTGTCTGCTTTTAATTATAAAGCATTTTTACCATCTGAAAACCAGGAAATTATGCTGGTTTGCATGCTAGTTGTTGTTAGCATTAACAAGCTCACTGCGGTGAATAATTAGGATGCTAGGAATGTGTTAAGAAAAAGTGAGGCGTCAGTTTGGACCGCTGCAGTTTCATATGAACGAGTACTACTTTTCATGTTTTTAAAGGGCTCATGTTACTCTGTTTTCTGATATTGATTATAATGTTTCCTCATCACAAACAGACCTGGTGCTGTGTTTTGTTTCATTCACACATTTAACACACAAACCCTGCACATTTATGCTAAGCTCTTCTCTCAAACAGAAAACACTCCGTTCCACTTTGTGATGTCATGTGGTGATACAGGAAGTGCTCCACTGTGTTTTTAAACTCCACACACCTTCACTAGAATCATTTGGATGATTTCAGCCTTGGAATTGTGGAATTGTCAATCCCTGCAGGACTAAAGGTAAAAGGAGCTGTTAACTTGAAAACTACCACTTCATGACATCACGAGGTGGAACAGAGCATTTGGAGCTTTGGAGATGTAGACAGACTAATAATAAAGTGTTACTCAAACATGTGTGAATGAAACAAAACACAACTACAGGCATGTTTTTGAGGCGATAACAACATTATAACATGACTTAAAGCCCAAAAGAGTCAATTTTGTCTAATATAGGACTTTTAAAGCTACAGTGCTTTAAAAATGTGATCCTGGTTTTGTTTAACAAGTCAGTGGAAATCTGCAGTTAGCCTCTTTTAGCTGAACGCTGCGCTCAACAGTGCAGTAATGACAGAGTGATGGGGGGAAATGTAACTGTGATAATGAGGAATAAAGCAGTTTGCATCTCACAATGAGCATGTCTTACAGATTATGGTGTTCTAAGAGTCTACATCGTGTGCAGATTCAATCCAATTCAAGTTTATTTTTACAGCACAGGTAAAACAACTTGAGATGACCAAAGTGTTTCACAGAAAAGTCAAAAAAATACATATACAGATAACACGATACAGAGGAAAAGAACAAGAAAACTCCAAGATGTCCTGTCGAGCGAGTGTTTAATGCCAGGGAGAAGAGTAGGAGAGACTGAGACAAGGAGAGAGAGATGCAGAGAGACAAAGAGGGAGAGTGAGAGAAAGAAAGAAAGAGAGAGAGAAACAGAGAGGGAGAGAGAACGAGGGAGAAAGATAGTCAACAATGAGCTAGTATTAAATGCCAGGGAGAAGAGAGAGGGAAAGAAAGAGGGAGGGAGTGATTCAGAGAGAGATACAGAGAGGGAGAGAAAGAAGAAAAGACAAAGAGGGAGAAAGAGAAAGAGGGGGAGAGAGAGAAAGATGGAGAGAGGAAAAGAGAGGAAGAAAGAAAGAGAAATACAGATAAAGAGAAGGGAGAGAAAGATGGAGAGAGGAAAAGAAAGGAAGAGAGATACAGAGCGAGAGGAGGGAGAGAAGGATGGAGAGAGGAAAAGAAAAGAAGAAAAAGAGGGGGAGAGAGAGAGGAAAAGAGAGGAAGGAAGAAAGAAAGAGGAGGGGGAGAGGGGGAGAGAGAAAGATGAAGAGAGGAAAAGAAAGAAAGAGTGGGAGAAAGAGATGAACAGAGAGAGAGAAAGGGGGGAGAGAGAAGATGATGGATGGAGAGAGGAAAAAAGAGGAAGAATGGAAGAATAAAAGAATGAAAGAAAAGATACAGAGGGGGGAAGATGGAGAGAGGAAAAGAGAGGAAGAAAGAAAGAGAGAGAGTAATAGAGAGAGAGGGGAGAGAGAGAGATGAAAAGAGGAAAAGAGAGGAAGGAAGAAAAAAGAAAGAAAGGGAGAGAGAGAAAGAGGGAGAAAGAGAGATAAATAGAGTCAGCAATAAACAAATATACAGATAACATGAACCATAGGAAAAGAACAATGAAACATCATCCTGTCTAGTATTAAATGCCAGGGAGAAGAGGTGGGTTTTCAGTTTTTTCTAGTCTTAAACCACATTTAAGACCACAGGACGTATGGCTCCTCATTGTTTAACACTTACCGAAGTAACCATGGCACTCACATCCAGTTTTTTTTTTGTTATATGTAAAAACGTGTGATAGCTTTATATATTTTTTTGCTTTTTCCTCTTAAATTTTGAGCTGACATGACTCATTTTTATCAGACGTATCTCAACATTTGCATATTTTGAAGTCATTACGTCACATCGTTTATATTAGAATGTAAGTATTTCTAAATAACGGCAATATTTATGTGGTAGCGAGTTGCAAATATTGTACGATTTCACCTACTCACAGACTGAATTCAAAATGGCCGTTCGGTTACATGAAGCAGGCGGCGTAATCATCTCGTCCAATCACGCGTCAGATGCTACTTAGGCGTTTGATTACAGCGCTGTGGGAGTGAGGCGTGTTTCTGTGGTGAAACGGGAGCCGCCGAAGAGCCTTGAGAACAGCTCTTGGGAGAATTTAAGAAATCAAAGTCATTGAAATTCACCCTGATGGAGACGTGAATAGCAGATGTAAATACACGTGATTAGCCGATGTTTCGGGGCAGCGCCGGCCGCCAGGAGACGAGCGCAGGAATCACTTTGCGCTTTTGTTAAAGTGCGGACCTGGAAAGGATGGAAAACTGGATAGAGACGGCTTAACGAGGAGAGTAAATGAGAGTAAAAGAACTGAAGCTTTTTAATCATATTATGGAAACTTTCGTATCTGTTGTATCTATCTTTCATTTGTTAAGTTATACATGTTTTTCATTGTTCAAATACCTTGCAAAAAATAACTGCTGCTAATGAGCATGGTCGCCTCTTCACAGACCTGAGCTGTAACTTGGCTTTGGGGCTTATCCTGCTTATCTCGATGGTTATAGTTTACTTTAAGGTGATTCTATGGAATATTCCAGGCAAATTAGTAGCATCGCTATGGAGACGAGCAACCAAAAAAGTAACGTAGTGCATCTTTTTTAATAGCAGAAGAGGTGGTGTAGAGAAGAATTGATGTTTATTTATTTATATTATTTATAAAGGTATATTATTATAGAAAAAAACAAAAACAAAAAAACAAACAAAAACTTCCATATTAAATTTTATTAAATCTTTTTGCCAAGTTGACAGATTGAACTTTTACTTTTACTATGGATCAAACTTGAATGACTGAGGGATAACCTTCGTATTGGGTATTCCGTCGGTGAGTATCATATCAAAAAAAGAGTCAATCTGTAGCGAGGCCGTTGAAGGTAACGGCCCTTCCCGTTGCCAAGTGCCCTCTCCCTGCTACATCAGCGGTTAGTAACACTGTCAATCAAACCTGTTACTAACTCTAGCGGGAGCGACCTCGGGGAAAGAAGGAGCCTCATTGGTCTGTTATTAATGTTCATATCTTCAGTTAGGAGAGGGTCAACAGTTTTTCAATGTGAAGTGAATTGGATCCAGAGTCGACGGAGCCGGAAGCGCGCCCATGCTCACCTTTGTAGTTGAAATGTTAGTATTGTGTGTTGTTTTTCCGTTGTCCAAGACACACTGCAGGAAGTGTTAAAACCCACACTCGTCTTTGTCTAATCCTTTAGTCTCACAGGATGGCTAAAGGTAACTTTGTGTTTTCCTTTTACATGTCTGCTTTTTTATTTCATGTGTCTATTGTTTGATCGTCCTTAACTGTACTCAAATGCTAATGTAAAGGCATCTGTGTTATCTCTCAGTCGTCCAGGTCTGATCCATAGCAAAAGACGAAGTTTAAACCTGTCAACTGGACAAATCGTTGTAGGAGGGAAGATGTTTCGCTGCTCATCCAAGTCGCTTCTTCAGTTCTGGTCAGATCGCTGGTGGACACTGCCTTATATCTGTCTGAAGGGAGGAGCTAACCACACTGAAACTATAAACATCTATTGATAGAGTGTCCAGCAGTAATCTGACCAGAACTGAAGAAGCGACTTGGATGATCAGCGTCTTCACTCCTACAACGATTTGTCCAGTTGACAGATTTAAACTTTGTCTAACGTACAGGCGTTACCTCTCTAAGCCAAGAATTTCAAACGTCCAGCCAGACTGATCTAAATGTAAGCTGTACTCGGGGAAGGGATCAGACCTCAGGCAGGATATAAATGTGTTTACCCCATCGCTCTGTGCCGACTACCCCAGAAACTCTGTCTGTCAATCGTGGGACCATTTATTTACCGGTGCAAACTTAATAAACCAACACAGACAGTCTTCTTGTATGTTTCGGTATTATTTTACAGATAATCTCCACGACACTTCCTGTTTGGAATGCGGCGGCCTGCGGGTTCGATATGTTTCCTCCGTAGCCAGCCTGCACGCTTGTAACTTTGCTCCTCTGAAACATGAAGCTGTTTCCACGTCGACTGTGCAGTAACGAGCCGGTCGGGGGGAGACACGTGTCAGCTCAGATCGATTTGTCTGCATTAGCGCTGGGCCGGCTCTCCCCACAAACTGCAGTGGTTACATGGCTGTTAGCTCTCAACATCACTCATCAGAATTCAGGTTACACAAATATATCCCGCCAATTGATTTTTCTGGCCTTTTTGTAATCGCGAATGGGACCAGTATTTAAGTGGGAACCGAACATTTGAGATGACCCGAGGCAAGTGCTATTTAGCTCCGACAGTGGCGCGCAGGTCAACGAGGTAATCAGCGAACGTGCTTGACATGAGAATGCTAGCACTTGGCAGTCTATCAATTTGGAAAACATAGACGGAACGGTACTTCGATCTCTCTCTCCCCAATTTAGGACAATAGGAGAAAAATACTATCGAACGCTGGTGTGAGTGGAGTGCAGTTGCAGTTTTTCAGGTTTTATTTTACAGTAAAAACATCGGGTCTTCGTCATTAAAGGCAACTTTTCTGCCAAAATTGTGTTCTTCTTGCAACTCTTCACCCTTCGTTTCCCCATCACTGTTCACACTATGAAAAGTAGGTTGGCCATCACTGTCTGTCAGAAGAACAATGCTGTATAAAATGTATTTATAAGGGGCTACGATGATAGACTGACTCAATATCTCACTTGCTTGTTGAACTTTGATACGGGAACATTTAATCCAAGAACTTATGGTTGTCTACGTCTAAAATCTGGCCAAACTAGAACTGAAATGGGAAAAAAAACAGGCTTTTTGTTATTTTGCTTCCCAAAAAGAGAAAATATTCCTAGTACTCTTCCTCTTCCTGTTGTTTCCATGGAAGTGTTATTCTCTATGCATTATGTTCCAAAGTATAGTTTTAACTTTCTATTTCCATGGAAACACACAGTTGACTTTCTACCTCCATAAAGTTGCATGTTATCACTTTAAAGAAAACATAGTATATTTCCTCAGGTATTCCCCATGGAGATGTTATCGCTTGACCTAGAAAGTTCCACAATATGTCATTTAACTTATACTGGGTCAAGTTACTGGGCACATCTGCGGAGAGGCAAGCCCACTCATAATAAGAATGTGTTTTTCAAGGTATTTTTTGAGAGATTAGGATGCCTGTATTTGGAAAAAAAAAAAAAAAAAGATGGATAAAACATTCCAGGCATCTCCATGGAGACAAGAATGTGGCGGATCCCCCAGCAAAAAAGTTACATAGTGCATCTTTAACGTTTGACTAATTGGTATTACTTGTTTGTGTTTATCATGAATATATGCAGCGCTGGAATCTAACAAAGTAAATGTAGTAAAGTATTGTACTTAAGTATAAATGTTAGGTATCTGTACTTTACTTCAGTATATTTTATAGTGGATATTATATTTTTTTATTTTGCTTCACTACTAGTATTTTTTTCTTATTGTCTGAGACCTGCGGAAAACGCTGAGGGTTTATTTTTAACACATTCATCATTTGAGCAAACAAAAATATACAAGTAAAAACAGCTAGAAAAAAATTAAAAATTCAGTTGTTTGTGGTGAGCAAGAAAGTCAGTTCATTTGAAGCTTTATAACCTCAAAATTTGTGTGAAAAACTTGTATTTTTTAGTCTATAAGTACATTTTTAAACAGGTACTTTTCCTTCTCCTTTTATCTAAGTACCGTAGTATAAAAAAAAAAAAAAAAAAAAGCATAATAATGAAAAAAAAACCCCAACATATTTCACATATAAATCACATTATTAGAAGTGATATTCAAATAGCATTATTTGAAGTGATATTTTTACTTGCGTTTTTTTATATTTTTTTTTTATTTTGGTACTTCTTCCACCAGTGAGTATATGCGTATTAGAAGTTGAATCTCACACCTCCCCTCGCTCCCCGCTCACTGACTCGAGGAGCGGCTGCACATTTGTAGGAGAAAATAGCGTGTAATATTCACTCAGAACATATGCGTCCCACTGTAACTGTAATGCCTGGCACATACTAGCTCCATATGTGGCTCCCAGCATGAGGTCCACTATACAACACCCACTATGGAGATTAATCGTCAATTTGTACAGTATGATGTATGGTGCATGATGTGGGGTTACTTCGTCATAACAAGCCAGATGCTGACATCTTCTGCTGCCACACTTACCATTGTGCTGTACTGGTTTCTCTCTGGAAATGTGGGGAAAATCAATGCATGTCGAGCAGCCAATTATATCACGCAGTTATCTTGATGTGAAACATGGCCGACAGTAGCTCAGTTGGTATGTGTGTGGAGTGTTTGTCCACTGATCTGAAGGATGGCGGTTTGAATCCCACACATGATGTAAACGTCATTGGTTGAGTGGCCCAATCCACTGACCCGCAGGTTGGCGGTGTGATTCTAGCTTCCACAGATGAATGCTGTTGTTGTGTCCTGGGGCAAGACACTTAACACGCTGGTGTATGAATGTGTGTGTGGATGGGTGAGTGGTTCCTTGATGTAAAGCGGTTTGAGTGTCTTGAAGGTGGAAAAGCGCTATATAAAAATGTGATCATATACAATGGTCTCTCATTGTATCGAGGTTCACCTTTTGTGGTCTCGCTGTTTCGCAGATTTTTGTTTTTTTTTTGTGTGTGCAATTTTAGATGAGAATGAGCGTGCATTGTGTTCTGCGTCCTGATTGGCTGAGGGACTGTAGACCATTGTCCATCAGTCTCCTCTGTGCCGTGTCTCCTGTACAGTACAGAATGTGTTCAGACAAATTTACATAAATGTTCGATCACAGTGTGACTCTGAAGTGCTGTATATTTCCAGTGTTCTCCCCGACAAAACCCACAATGTCGATGAAACGTTTTGCACCGACAAATTTCAGAAATGCTTTGGACTTAAAAGTGTTTTTCTGCACGGAGAGGCGCCTTTGTGGATACCACTGGAGCAGAGACACGTGAACAACACATTTAAAGAGATAATCGAGGAAGAGGGAGATAATATACGAAGGTTTGAACTGAAACAAGAGAGAAATGTGAGAAAATGTTAATGCCTGTTTGAGAAAAGTGTATAAAGTGTGTGGTGAGGGGTTTTCAGCTTTAAAACATATATAATAATTGTAAAAAATAAAGCTGACTACTTTGTGGATTTCGCCTATTGTGGGTTATTTTTAGAACGTAACCCCGCGATAAACGAAGAACCACTGTACCAAAAATTATTGTATGCGCTTTTTCTAACAAGCACTGCAATTATGTAGATTTGCAATTAAAGAAAAGAAAAATGTATTTAGCATCTTCCAAGACACTTAAAATGCTTTCCAATGCATTATTCATTCACTCCACTCTCAGCGATGGTAAACTCCTATTGTAGACACAGCTGTCCTGGGGCAGTCTGACAGAAGCGAGGCTGCCAACCTGCGTCATCAGCCCCTCCTACCCCTCCACCACCACCACCACCAAAAAACCCGAAACTGACAAATGAATACAAGAATCGTGTACATTTAATTGTTTGTGGAGAAAATGATGGCACCTCAACAACTGCAGCCTTTGCAAACTCCATTGAAATTGCGATTTTGATTCTATTGCGATTAATGTTGCAGACCTGTTCCTCTCCGCACATTCCTCCACCTTCTTGGCGTTTCCCTCTTCTCACTTCTCTTTATCACTTTAGCCGGCTCTCGAGATTGTCTTCGGCAATTTCATTACAGCCAATTAGCTCGACGAGAGGAAGAGGCAGGGAGAAGCAGATGGGAGGGAACTCGCATCTTGAACTGTGCATACAAAGCAGTGAAGAGCTAAAAGAGCTAAAAGAGCTTCCATCCAGGACAATTTTGTGTCTGAGAACGGACAAATGCACCTCTGGACCTTGGCGTGGCTGGTTTAGAAATGAGTAAATATATATGTTAGTGCGTTTGGGTGATGGGCGTGACGCTTAGCCCAAAATGAAGTGCTCTGAAAGGCAGACGGAGTGTGCGAGGCGAGCCTAAGTCAGCACTCTCTGAACTGAAAGCCGAATATTCATACAGCAGCAGAAACAGCGGGGCTTTGAGATTGGATGTGCCCTCTGAAATACTCTGTGTACTGTGTGCTGTCGTTTGAGTGCAGGGAAGTGACTGACAATATAGTCAAGTTATAGTCGATGCATGCATACATAAGCAAAAAATACAAAGTTAAAATGTACTTTTGCTCTAGTTTTTATGGATCGAGATTCAATGTCCTATTGATTTTTTTACGGAAGTTGCCATGGGCGCCGTGATTATCATTCTGGATGTGTGATTTTGCATAAGCCTATTCGCACTTCAAGGCGGTTTTCAGGCCTCCCACAGAAGGGGGCAGTGTTGACTTGTTTCCGTACATGGACGTTGAACATTTTACACAAATCAGCCCATTTTATGTCATATTTTAACAGCAAGATTTCTATATATTTCTATTGATATGAATGAGGTTCCCGCTTAAAGGTGCACTATGTAACTTTTCCGCTATGGCGTCCACTGTCAGCTGGTCTGCATGGAGATTTTTTGCCAGAAATATTCCACAGCATGGCATTAAACTTGTCTGTCTTGCTTTTATTAACTTGCAGGTGTGTTTATTGCTCCTTAAAAAAAAAAAAAACAACAACATTCATTCTTATTGTAAGTAGGGGTCACTTCTCAACGGATCTGACCTGTAACTTGGCCTGATGGTTGTCTCCATGGAGATAAATGCCAGAAATGTTGGACTATGGAAAATTCTAGGCGAGGCAATGACTTCTCCATGGAGACGAGCAGGTGATGGAGCCTCCACCAGAAAAGTTACGCAAGTTACGGTTGCTCAAGATTCACTATGGAATTTTTCTTTTGTGGTGTGGGCCCTCCACTTCTTGTCACCATGGAGATGTTATGCTCTGGAATATGAAATAACAAAAGGAGCCAGGACACTGTCAGTCCTCGTGAAAGAGAGTTGCACTGTAAAAAAATCTGTTCTTGTTAATCAGGCTGCTCCCATTCATCCCACACACCTGCCTCAGTGATGTTCAAAGTCTCCTTCTCCTTTTCTTTTCCTTTTCCTTGGTCTAGAATGTCCCACAGTATGGCATTAAACTTTTATATTTTGCTTTTATTAAATCGCAAGTGTTTTATAGCTCAAAAATGGCATGAAAAACATGCTTTATTACTGTGAGCAGGGTGACTTCTCCACAGATCTGACCCGTATGCTTGTATCTATACAGACAGACAAATTAAATCTCAAACTGTGGAGCGATAATGTTGTTTCCTCATCACAAACAGACCTGGAGTTGTGTTTTGTTTCATTCACACGTTTAACACACAAACCCTTCTTCTCTCAAACAGAAAACACTCTGTTCCACCTTGTGATGTCATGTGGTGAAACAGGAAGTGCTCCACTGTGTTTCTAAACTCCATACACCTTCACTAAAATCATTTCGATCATTTCAGCTCTGGAATTACCCATCTTTACTGAATTAAAGGTAAAAGAAGCTGTTAACTTGAAAACTACCACTTCATGACATCACAAAGTGGAACAGAGCATTTTGAGCTTTGGAGATGTAGACAGATAATAATAATAAAGTGTTACTCAAACATGTGTGAGTGAAACAAAAAAAAACAACTCCAGGTATGGTTTTGTGGAGGAAACGGCATTATAACATGGTTTAAAGCTCACAACAGTCCATTTTGCGTAATATAGAACCTTTAATCGTTCCATTTTGTGCTCTGACACAGTGAACATAAAACACTTGCTGGTACAACAGGTATAAAGGGGAACATTCTGTGTAATGACTCGGGGCATATGGCCAGGCCTCAGCTGGCTAACTGTGCCTCAGTGGAGCTCACTGTCACAGCTCAGGGGAACAGCACATGTGATCCAATGGGAATACGCACATATGTCTGATTATGCTCTCATACAGAACCTGCTTTGGTGTCTATGGAGGACGGTCTACACCCCAGGAACACTACTAAACTCCTAAACTAAAGTCATTTATTATTATTATTATTATTATTATTATTATTATTATTATTATTATTATTATTAATGTTTTAAAATGATTATTATTATTATTATTATTATTATTATTATTATCAATATTTATTTTTTTATTTTTATTTTTTTATTGAAGGTCAATCAAAATACTTCACTTAAGATCAAATATTTATATCTCTTTTTTTTTTTCTTCTTCTTCTTCTTTTTTTTTTTTTTTTTTTACAAAGCTGTTGCAAGTGAGGGAAGTTAGAGGGACCATAGGCAGTCATATGTAAATGATCACATTTTTGGTCACACTTTTATATAGAGCTTTTCGACCTTCAAGGCACTCAAAGCACTTTATATCAAGGAACCACTCACCCATTCACACACACATTCACACACCAGTGCACACAGATACTGCGGGTTAGGTGGGTTAAGTGTCTTGCCCAAGGACACAACGACATTTATCTGTGGGAGCTGGAATCAGAACTGCCAACCTGTGATTCAGTGGATCTGACCAACATGTAATGTCCGGAGTAGCTTATCATAATCTAAACCTATACTCAAGGTCAGTGGTGGAAGGTAAGTAAAAGTAGTACTGTACTTAAGTAGAATCTTTACGCATCTGTACTTGAGTTCATTTTACAGTGGAGTCCGTACTTTCTACTCCACTACATTTTTAAACTGGACTGAAAAGTAAAAAGTACTTTCCGTATGATTTGAGGGGTTATTTTTACTATGTTCGTGGTAACATTGTGACTAAACTTTAAAGTTCAAGCTTCGACTTTGAGCAAACTTGTGTGAAAATCTAAGACATTGATTCGTATTTTTAGTGTTAAACAAAATATGGATAATTTTTAATCAATATCACTAAATTTACACTTAAATGAGCTACACTTGTGTGAAATACTTTTACTTTTTACACTTTCAGTACATTTCTAAACATGTACTTTAATACTTTTAGTGCATTGTCTCATGTGATACTTTTACTCGAGTAACTTTTTGCCTCTGTATCTGTAGTTTCACTTCAGTAACAACCTTGAGTACTTCATCCATCACTGTACAAGACGCACGCAACAAGTTTATAAATGCTTTTCTTAACTTTCCCACAAGTGGAGTTGAGTTTTGCTGGAGTTTCATTGTCACGGTAAGGCTAACAACAACTAGCATGCTAACTGCACACTTCCTGATTATCTTTAATTGCTCTATTTTGTGCGCTGACAGACTAAAATACAGAGGATTAGCCATGCCAATGCCAGAAACGATAAGGGAAGAAGATATCTATATAATATACGGACGTAGCTGTGATTTGGATCTCAGTCTTGTCTCGGTCATGTTCACATAGCGTCTCGTAAAAGCCGAAGTTAAATCTGTCAATTGGAGGACTGAGGGATTACAGAGACATAGCGTCTTGTACATATTAGCATAGCATCTTCCGCCCGTTCGTAGACTGTGTTCGTGGGTGGTGGACTGTGAAGCATTGTTGTTCCTCCCACACTTTCCTCAGATCTGGAGCATATGGCCGTTCACACAAGTCCCTTTGAATGCGCAGAGTTTGGACAAGTATGTGGCGTCTCTTTGTTGAAAACGGCAGTATGTTAGCGAGAGTTTGGTGTTGTGTAACCTCGGAACTGTTGAAAGAATACATTTTATTGTTCCGACAGCAGTAATGGTGATTTCCAAGCACAATACTGTTCTGTAATAACAGTGGGTGGTATGTGGAGTCCACATATCTAGAATGTTTTACTTTGAGACTTGTCGTAATATGTGCAGTTTGGCGAGTACAAGTGTTTTGCTATACACAGTTAAACGGTGACATTATATAAGAACAAAAAACTTTTATTGAACCCATGTTATAATGGTGGTTCCTCATCTTTATCTTACTAAACAATTTCAATTGATTCATGCGTGTTTGAGAAATCCTGTATTGTCCCGCATTTGAGATTCGAGTCCTCAGAAAATCGGTTTTCACCTACCCCCTATCCATTGTGTCTGCTCTATAGTTATAATCTCCGACACGACTTAATAAAAGAAACACGTCCACTGATTTCTGCGTTAGAAAACTGTGGTGCCCAATGGGAGTTGACAACAAAGCGCTGCATGCTATCGGCGCCCCCTATGGGTAGCTGCACATCACACTTGCAAGCAAAGGATTTATTTTTCATTTGTACCAAAATGACTAACCGATGTTCCCAAATCCTACACATATCACCGATTAAGAAAATAAAACTGGAGAACGAAGTGCTTACGTCACAGTGGAGGTGAAAGCGGGAATTGATCAACAAAATGGCGTCTTAAAAATAAGCGAATCACTCCAAATACAACTTTAGAGAGTCAATGAGGAGGAAACAACTATAACATGGTTAAAAGCTCTGAAAAGTCCAGTTTGCAAAATAGGTCTGTCTTAAAACTCCGAGTTATACATGTTGGGTTAAAAAAAAGTATCACATAGATATTTTTTGACAATAAAAACGAGGAGATGAAATTGCTGCTTGTTACAATGAAATCCCACTGAGGTGAGGTGGACATAATTAACCTATTTCTATGACCAAGCTGTTTTAGATTAATACTGGGATTGCCAACTAACAAAATAAATAAAAATCTATATCAAATCATAGTTTAAGAAGTCTTGATGAATCTGAAACATCGCTGAGGACATTATAGTCTGCACATATGTCATGTTTTATATTCTTTTCTGATGTCCTTTGGTCAGCCCAGCCCATTCTTTACCAGAAGCTCATATCCTGCCTTTGCAGATATTGAAAGATGGAGATTACAGAACTCTCTTGCGTTTCTTTTATTCCATTTTAGGCCTGTCTGTTATGTTCTGCCGCACAATGGAGCCACTCTTTATGGAGCATAATGAAATGGGTCAAGAGAATCAAGAGCTCACTTGACACAAAGGGCCACAGATAACCTTAAGTTCAACACAGTACATCTGCAGGACTGAGAGCACTGCCGACTCGTGGTTTCAGGTGACATCAAAACATTCTATAGGCCAATTATATTTAACACAGATGGGGGCAGCTGGAATGAATATTGTTAAAAGCTGATTTTAGTTGTAATACAGTGAGTTTTGAGGTCTAGACATTGATTAAAATGATCAGGTTCAACATCTGTGCATTTATTTATTGAATATTTCATAGCAAAGTACAATGTAATCAATAGAATCAAACATTCTAGTATCTGAAAAACACCAATACATCTATGACCACATGATCAGCAGTTGATGAAGTTCCACCTAACGATTATTTTAGTATTTGAGTAAGCCATTAATATTTCACTTGATCAACTTAGTCAAATGATTATTTTTATTGTACCTTGAATATTTATGAATGAATTGAATTTTGATGAACATCTAAAATTGTTTATTGATCTGATATAATAATGCCTTTGTCTTAATTATGAAAAATAACTTGTCGTATTGTAGCGTTCTGGTGTCTCATTTCTTCTGGTTAGGCTAGTAGGACATAACTCACACCAGAACAAGAGCAAAACAACCGCAGTCTCAACTCACTAGAGCCAGTCTCCAAAACAGACCAGTAAATGACCAATAAAACCTTCATATCAAGCTGTCGGCATAGCAACAACGTGTCACATCATAGCCTGTATAAAGAAATGGACTTGAAAGTGGAAGTGAGTGTTCGGCTCCAGTCAAATGAAGCTCACTGAGGCTAGAAGTTATAGGGGCGAGTTCTGGCCGTGAGTATCATAGCAACCAAAGAGCCAATCCAGAGCGAGGCTGGTGAAGGTAACGCCCCTTCCTGCCTGCACTCCTGGTTTAGAGCACAGTGGGCACTTAGCAACGCTGTCAATCAAACCTGTTGCTAACACTAGCAGGAGCGACCTCAGGACAAGAAGGCGCCTGATTTGTCTGTTATTAATGTTCATATCTTGATTTATGGAAACAATAGCGAAATAACAATACCAGGATCATGTAGAGCGAGTTAATATGAACATTTTAAGATCAAAATGTCGAGCGTGACAGCTGCAGTTACAGAGAGAAGGGCCACGGTTTTTCAATGTAAAGTGAATTGGACCCAGAATCACGCCTATGAGTACTTATTTGGAACGCGGAGGTTAGCAGGTTAGCGTTGTCCATTTATATATACAGTCTATGGGGACTACGCTAACCTCAATCAGAAAAGTTACGTAGCACAGCTTTAAACAGACAATGTCACCCTTCGGAAAGGAAAATAAGTGAGAAAAGTAACTATTTCCAGATTTTATTTTGATGATAATATTTTTCATACTACTTACTGAAACGGCAGACTTCCCCGACTTGAACTGATGGTCAAGCTGTGCGCCCTCAAATGGACTCTCCCAACTTGTTTTCCGGTCTGCGTTGGCTCATATTTTTCTCCTATTTGTCGGCGGCTTCTGGGAAATGGTTTGATTTCGGAAATTAGTCCCACCTTTCCGACGTGTTATTGTGTGGGGAAGGGTGTAATCTGTCTTTCTCTCTGGGGCCTGGTAGAAGATTGCAACATCTCCTCGTGCCGTAAAAGATGTGAATCTGTGTGCACACCCCGAGTCTCTTCTGTTGAACAACTGTGAAATTTGCTGTTGGAATCACCACTGACTCATATCACTCAAACTAATGTAGAGCTGAGTGATCCAGGGAGAGCCGGCTCCAATGGTTGTAGCAAAACTCATTGGGGGATGTGATTCTTTGACTTCGGCAAGACAGTAATTCAATTGTGATATAGTCTCTTTAAAGATATACTGTGTAACTTTTCTGGTTGAGGTCAGTGTAATCTCACACTTGTCAAGGTCGGTCCATAGTAAAAGAAAATGAGCGAATACGTTTTGCGAGTCGTTCAAGTAGCTTCTTCAGTTCTGACAAGTTCTGGAAAGTCGTTGTCTCTGCCTTGTCGCTATGGAGATGTGAATGTTTTGCCTAGAATGCCCCACAATATGGCATTATATATCTCCATGCAGACAAGTTTGTAGATCAGTCTAACAGGTTTTTGAAAGTACCTTATATCTGTGTGGAAAGTGGAGCTAACTACACTGAAGCTAACACACCCTAGCTGGTTATATTAAATTATCCTAAGGTGTGAACTTTTTCTGTCTTGTCTCTATGGACACGTGAATGCTTTTCCTAGAATGGCCCACAGTATGGCATTATATATGTCTCCATGGAGATAAGTTCCACAAGGTCAAGTTTTTAGATCAGACTAACAGGGTTTTGAAAGTGTCTTATATCTGTGTGGAAGGTGGAGCTAACTACACTGAAACTGACACACCGTAGTTGGTTACATTGAACTGTCCTAAGGTGTGAACTTTGTCGACTTGTCTCTATGGACACGTGAATGCTTTTCCTAGAATGCCCCACAGTATGGCATTATATATTTCTATAGATAAGTTCCACAAGGCCAAGTTTCAAATCAGTTCCAACAGAACACACCCTAGCTGGTTACATTTGACGATCCTAAGGTGTGAACTTTTTCTGTCTCGTCTCTATGGAGATGTGAATACTTTGCCTTATTGGCCCACAGTATGGAATTTGATATCTTCATGGAGACAAGTTCAACCAAGCAAATTTCAGCTCAGATCTGGCGAGAGACGACCCAGCTCATGGTAGGAATGGATATTTTTCAAGATATTTCTGAGCAACAAAACAACCAGTATTAGGCGAGATAGATCCGTTTAATGCCATAAAGTGGAGCATTCCAGGTTAATCAGTAATATAAACGAGCAGCCCGCCCACCACCACCAGAAAAGTTCCTTATAGTGCACGCCGTCTACTTTCCGAAAGGTAAAATATGCCGAGATAGAGGCTGTTATCTCTATCAATTCGAAGTACGCATTTGCAAACTAAATCTGAAGTTTTAAATCTTTCAACTTTACTTTAAATATGTGAGTAAGCCACACACCGAGCTCAGTGGAGTTGTTGAACTTGTGTTAAGTATTGCAGAACTTAATGAACTCCTCACACTTTTCATTGACACCGGCGTGTACTGAAAATGCCACGAATGAAACTTAGCTATGAATACATTTCTTGAAATCTTGCAGCTAATAAAGAAGATATATACGCTATGTAAGGACAGGGTCAGTGTACTATCGTCAAGAAAACTGTGTTGAAAGTAGTATGATGATTTTCACCTTTCCAACTTAGATGTAAAATGTGAATCTGAAAAGAAACTGAATAAAATGATAATATAGGCATCTTGTTAACTGTCAGCTTTTAGCAGGGAAAGTTGACTGGGTTTCTTTGTTGGCAGAACATGTAGAGATTAAAAAAAACCCCATCTTTGCTACAGTACAAACCAGTCGTCATCTGCCACCCTCCTGACTGCTTCTCATGAATATCCAGTGTGTTTAGCCTCTTCTTCTGTTTAGACAGATTAAACATCACCATTTTAATTGATCCCTTTGGGGCTGGACATCTTACAGCAAAGGGATACTTGGGTACACAATGCTACGAACCTTCATCCTGTGATTTCAAAGCAAATACAAGCGCTGGCAACATCTCCAGGAGAGGTAATTGCAAAAAAATGGCAGTTTTTGTTGTACAGATGCCACTGGACCTGTCATTCACATGTTTGCCTTTTATGTGGGAGGCAGAAGTCAGTGAGCCGGAAATCTCTCTGAGCTTTTTTAATGCGGTGGTGAACATTTTAGTGCTTGGTGTATATGTTTTCAGCATTGGAATGAAAATGTATGTCAGGTATTTGTAGAACCCACATACATACTGACTCCTGAGTTGGTTGGATACAAGACCAGACATTTAAACACATATATAAATGGTTCTTTTGTGCAGCAAAGGGTTAAGGTACAGTCTAGGGAGATTTCTCATCTCCCGATTTGACCAGTCCTTCAGTGTTATCGAGGCCACCTGCTAGAAGGAGTGGGACTCATTTCCAGATCTTAAGCTCGTCTTGATCAGGACTATCTCAGCTTTTTACTTATTGTGCACCCCACACACATCACTGAATAAAGTCGATAAGCAATAGTATCGGAAATAATTTATGCCACTGACACAAAAACCCAAGCAGATTTAAACCACAAACTATTCTAAAATCCACAATATTGTTAAAAATAATGAGCTTTAATAAATAAAAAGCAGAATGAAACACTTTAGTCATTAGTTTGCATCAGTAATGAGTCATACACGATATTAATGCAACCTTTTATGTCTTAAATCTTATCATATAGCCAAAAAACAACCAAAAGTGTCAAAGTAGTGCAAAGAAAAAGTACACATCATAAATATTGACCCCAAAAAATATTGTTCCAACTTTAATATCCTGAAGTTGATATAGTAATGATCATGACAGGCCTAGTTAAAGTTTGCACAGAAAGGCCCAAGGATTTGGAGTTGAAACAGGAATCTTTTTGCTGTGAGGTGAGCGTGCAAGCCTCTCCACACCAGTACCAAGGTAGATGGACAAGAACGGCAGTTTGAAATGACAGTTTCAAATTATCCGTTCAGTTCAGGTGAGATAGACCCTTTCAGGAGCGATGATCGTTCAGTACGAGCCTTTAGACTGCTGGAGTTCTGAAGGATCTACAGAGAGTTGTCCTCTGCAGATACATAAGTTGATTTAAGGGATTTGAAGACCTTTTCTCCATGTTGTTGTAAACTTCTCCAAGGATCTCTGCAGAGGGAAATCAGCCCTAAGCAAAATCTAACCTAAATATTTTTTTCTCTACTTTGCGTTGTTTAACACTGTGTCCTTCATTAATAGAACACAAATGCTTTCAATTATTTAGAAAGTTCAACATAATTTAACTTTACCCACCAATTTGAAGAGCTCATGGCACTTATACTGCTTAAATCCTGAAGCTCTGCAAACGCTCTCTTGAGTAAACGCTTGGAAACGGTGCCAAGACAAGAGCAGTAGAGGCTACAGGGCTCCACCATCTTTGATTATCCATTTCCAGTGAAGCACTAGCACGAACTTGTCTGGATGCATTCTGTTTTGTTTGGGGGTTTTTTGTTTCCATTGTTTTGGCGTCAATTGGCCTTAACTGGGGCCAAAGCAGAGGGACCTGTCTGGGCTAATGGAAAATCGTTAATCACACAGTGTAATTAATGTGATTAGTGGAACTTTCTCCCTTCTTCTTGGTCAATGTGAAATAGGCAGATTATTCAGCCACGCTAAGTTACAGGTCAGATCTGCGAGGAAGAAACCCTGTTCACAGTAAGAAACCGAGAAAACCTGCCATTTTAATGCCATACTGAGGAAGTTTCCAGGCAAAGCAATAACAGCTCTGTGGAGACAAGGTGGTGGCTCTCCCAACTAAGTGTTCCAAAGTGCAAATAAGTCTTATTTTGGACTTTCAGGCGGCAGTTATTACATATTGTCCATTTATACATTCAGTCTATGGTGTCATCGTCGCGTTTAAAATAGGAAGTGAGCATGGCCATAATCTGGCTCCAATTCACTCTACACTGAAAAACTGTTGAAAAACCTTCATAAATGCTGCAGTGAGCCTCGTCATTTTGGTCTTAAAATGTTCGTATTAACCCGCTCTACGGGCAACAGGTTTGATTGACAGTTTTGCTGAGGAAGGAAAGGGCTTTATCTTCACCAGCCTCACACGGGATTGGCTCTTTGGTTGCTATGGCTCCAACCCTTATAACTTCTAGCCTCGATGAGCTTCATTTGACTGCAACGCTATGGGTGGCGTCACACTCCCTTAGTTAACTTCTTTAGACAGGCTATGATTGACACTTGATTTCTGATCATGGGAGTTGTCTTTCGCGCAAAATGTCAGCCACATCTCTACCAATCTGCCATAGGACAACAGCGACTGCAAAGTTATAGCTCACTAACACTGAATAAGACTGATGAATGTACGTTTGTCTGTGGTAATATGCTTTGAGAGGCTCGTTAAGGGTATTACAAATCCATCAGTTTCGCTATTCATAACTCAAGAGCAGTACAGTGTGTGCGTTTTAGCCGGATTACCTGAGTAGACCCTTTTACACAATACATCAACAATAGAGACCCTTTAATTCATGTGAGTCATACCCATAATGTTGAATATGTTATTTCCGTGGTGCTGTTTTGTGAAGTGTGCTGAGGGCCGTCTGCGCTCACCCTGTCAGTGTGAGTCACGGCTCCAGATCCTTCAGTGCCCCTTGCCTCTGGAGGTTTAAAATGTCCCTATCCTTGTACAGGGCTGTCGGAGTACAGATGATCCTCATTACAGAAGTCCATGTAGAGGGCACGTCCACGTCACCTCGATAGTCCTGACAGTCCTAAAACATAATCGGAAAAATCCTCTTTAAAATATCTCTTCCTTCATCTTCCACAATCCTGTCATTGTATTTTTAGAGTGTTTTCAAATGGGGTCACGGTGAATTGAAATGAAATAAAATATATTTGAGACACAGACAGATCAGATAGGCATGACAAATTCGGGGCTTGTAGCAAAGTATGCCAAATGAAGAGCCACATCGAATGCAATAATCCTCCCTTCATAAGTTAGATGGCTCTTTCATAGTAAATGTTTTCAAGTATTACATTACATAATTAAATGGCTGAGTAGCTAGCGCTCACAACAACAAGGTTTGGGGTTCTATTTCCGGGTTTTTTGTTACGAGATTTTACACGTTGCTCCCATGTCTTGGTTGGGTTTCTTTGAGTAGTCCTCCTTCAACCTGCTTCATCTAGATATTAACAATGTGGAGATGGGTCCCTGGTGCTGCGTTAGGGTCGCATCCTACTCCTGACATGTTGCCCCAGTGCCCCAGCCAAAGATGGGTCAAATGCGGAAGTCAAATTTATGTGCCAAATGTGTACCTTGCCTTACCAAAAACATATTCTAACTTCCTTCCTCCATTACAGGGGTGTCAAACACATTTTCACCGAGGGCCACATCAGCAAAATGGCTGCTCTCAAAGGGCCAGATGTAAAATAAATCTAACTACTTTTTTAACTTGCTAATTAACTGTTTCTGTTTTTATTACATATTCAAGTTACAAATATTGCATATGCATTTGCCTAAAAAATGACATTTTAAGAGCATCATACGTTTTATTTTACCCTGTCGAGGGCCACATAAAATGTTGTGGAGGGCCATATTTGGCCCACGGGCCTTGAGTTTGACACATGTGCTCTATTAGCACTACCTCTATTTCTATTACTACTGCTACTGCTACTAGACCTAAGCTTGAACCACTGTTCCCTCTAAGCTGCGCGCGTGCGCAATTGCGCACTACTTCCACTGTCTCCGCGCACAGAAAATCTGCGCTGCGCACAAAAAATAAAATCAGTCCTTAATAAAATAAACGCATCATTTATTTTGTACCATTTTCCACATTGACAGAGAGTGACGTGTTACTGGTGTCAGACAATGATGATTCACGTACGTGTCGCGTGTTCACGTAGCTCACTAACGTCATTGATACTGTTGGCCACCTGTGTTTATGTTGCAAAATGACTCAAGTGAAGGACTGAGCTCACTATAGACCAGTACAACTCGCCGAGACTTTTATTATTTTTTATCCATAAAAATCATGTGAAAGTATCAGATAAATATGCAGTATACTGCATATTTTCTCACAACTACCTCTATTTTACATGTCAATCCGTGTTTTTTCTTTGACGCATTGAATAAGAGACTAGGAAAATCCCCGCGGCTCCTTCGCTCTTATTCGTCATCTTCGAGGGACAGAGGCAGATTATCGTTATGACAGTAAAATATCTAAAGACCCCATGCCTCTGCTTTGAGACGCCGTTTGAATTTACACGAAGCACAGTTGGTTGCGGAGGTACGATAATGGAAAGTCCACAACCGCGAGTCTATCGGCGACGACAGGACGAACACACAGCGCGAATGAGACAAGGCGCTGCTCCCTTCAGAATAATGTCGAAGCGAACGGGCAGTGGCACTGACCAAGCCAGGATAAAAAAGAAATGCGGTTCATCAACTTGGATAAGGCGAAAAACTACTGCAGAAGTGAGAAGGACAGAGGGGAAAAATAAGGTGACATTTAAATTCTCAGTTTGTGATTATTCTAGTGTTGAGCTATTATTAATTTTAATTTATTAAGGATAATAACCATTAAATGCTTTTACTTTGAGTAGTAGAAATGCTAATTAAAACTATAATCATATATTTTACAAAGTTGTAATTTTCAGTGTATCACGTGCTACAGCACATGCCACTGTGCAGAATGTGAAGATTATATAATGTGAACAAAACTGTCTCTTTTAAAGATGTGCATGTCTCAATTCCTCCAGAGCAATTAAATATTGGTCATTAAATATTGTTTCTTGTTTGAGCAGTACAAATGCTAATAAAAACTGTCAAAATGTATATTTTGCAGACAGAGTTACAGGAGCAGGACTCTTTCAGACCACAGCAGCAGGATTTCTCTCATTTAGAAAACAGTAGGACTCTCCCAGAAGAACAGTAGGATTCTCCCAGAAGAACAGTAGGATTCTCCCAGAAGAACAGTAGGATTCTCCCAGACCACAGTTGGACTCTCCTAGACTATAGTGAGACTCTCTTACCCAGTGCATAGCAGGATCTTCATATTAAACACAAATCTAAGCATGTTTTCAAAATAGTTTCAATTGAGTTTATTTTTTGACTTGGTTCGGTTGGCAGTTCATATTTTGTTACAGTTAAACTAAATATCCTTCTAATACTGTACTAGTACTAGTAGTAATACTAGTTATGGACAAGATCATTGTCTATTTCATTGTAATTATACAAAATCTCGTATTAAAAGTAATTTGACAGTAATTACTGTTGTAATTTGATTCTTTTAATAGATCTTGTAAGTTGTTTGGATGTAATGCTCGTGTGTTCACAGTGTGCACGTCTGATTGTGCTCACAGTGGTCCAGAGAGTGCTCAGGGAGTCTGTGTGTTTGCTCAGATACATAAAAAATTAGAGGGAACATTGGCTTGAACCCACATTCATTTAGCATCTGTCAAAAAGTTGCACGTCTTCAAATCATCTTCGTAAAATGACTTGATTTCCTTGTGTAATGACAGACCTGCACAAACACAGAGTCCGGCCCATTCCATTTCCTCACCCACTATTACCACTTTAGCATCGATCAGCTGCTGTAAAACGGACACAGATGCGAATCGTAATACATAAATATACAATAAATGCTCACCCCTTGACGTTGCCAGATGCTGATCACAATCCGACTTCCGCCCCATGCAAACCGACACACCTCCATCCTTCCAGTCAAACACCGTAACAGAGCTGTAGCCTTAGAACAGCATCAAACCCCAACCCTCTCTCTCCTCTTGTGTTCATCTGCTCGGCAATATTTCATGAAACTTTCATCAGGCTGCACTGGGTTATTTCCTGTCTTCATTTACTCTGCTAACTCGAACGCAGCTGAAGACCGTACTGACAGCGAACACGATCGGCAGCCATGTTTTATCAGATGAAACGCCGTACTTGATGAGAGAGGAATTCTGCCGAGATCAAAGCGCACAACCTTTTTAAACACGGTCAAATGACAGACCTACTTTTTTTTTTCTTTTTTTTTTAGCTATTTTCTGACACTTTAACTCAGCACTGGATGGCTCACATAGATCATAGCATATTTTGGAGTGCGACTGACACCTCAAGGTAACTCGCTCGCCAGCTGCGCCCGAGCCGCTCCATCTATTAGGAAGCTGGCAAAAGGAAAGTAAAGATGTTTCATAAAGATGTTTCAGTGTTCTCATGTTTGATTTTGTGTACTACCGCATCTAGTCATGTTTTTGTGTTAGGATTTAGGGTTCCTTTGGGCCAGTGGTGGAACGTATCAAAGTAAAAGTAGTAAAGTACTGTGGAAAGTGGATCATTTTTACTTCACTATTTGAGAGCAGGTATCTGTACTTTCTACTCCACTACTACTTGAACTGGACTGAAGAGTAAAAAGTTTGAGACCTGCTAAAAGGGCTGAGAGTTTTTTTTTTTTTTTAACATGTTCATAATTTGAGCAAATAAAAACAGCTAGAAAGAACAATCAATTCATGTGATACAAGTCTGTATCAAAAACCTTTTAAGATCTCAAAATATGCACGAAATGCATCTTAAATGAGTACTTTAATATGTTCATTTAAGTAGATAATTTTTTTCATGTGATACTTTTACTTTTACATGAGTATTTTTTGCTCCGGTATCCCTGCTTTTACTTAAGTAACAAAATTGAGTACTTCTTCCACCACTGGTTTGGACTCAATATAAGATGAAATAAACCGGTGATTTCTTTTTACAGGGACAATATTCACTATAAACATCATTATATTGATCACAAATGTTTTACTTTGGTTTCCCAGCTTTGAATAAGTCAACATTATCTTGTCCCTACCGAAATGCATACTATGTTCAGACTTTACTGGTTTGGTCCTGATATTATCCTGATTTAGTGGGTTGGTTTTGGTCTAGCTCTGGTTTAGTCCTGGTTTCTTCCAGGTTTAGTTCTGAGTTTTCTCCTTGCTTAGCCTGAATGTTGAGTGTATGTGTGTGTGTTAGTGTGAATACAAACTTGATTGTACTCGGGGAAACATGAAAACTCTCCCAAATAGCACCATCTGGTCAGGGACTTGAACCCACAATCTTCTTACTTTGAGCCAAGAGTGCTTATCCTTCTGCCACATTTTCATTTTAAATTACATAACAACATAACAGTCCCAGAGCATGCTATTGTTTTCTATCAACTTACTGACAAAACAGCAACTCTGCTTATGGCCTTTGGAAACTTCATGGATACTTAAAAGATGCATTATGTAACATTTGGGGTAGAGGGTCTGCCACTTTCTACTGGAGATCTTGCTTTGCCTGGATTGTTCTGCAGTATGTATCTAAACTAACCTTGATCTTTCTTACATTTAATCAATTACAGGTGTAAAAAATACGCTGAGACTGTAAACATAAATGGACGTAGGCAACATGTTAGCCACCGCGTTCCAAATAGGAAGAGAGCACGGGCGCGCTTCCGGGTTCATCGACTCTGGCTCCAATTCACTTTGTTTTGAATAACTGTGGCCTCTCTCTCTGTAATGGCTGATGTCGGGTATCCGATGCTATAGGGTGAACAACACACCAGTCAGGCTCCTTCTTTCTCCGAGGTCACTCCCACTAGCGTTAGCAACAGGTTTGATTAACAGCGTTGCTAAGTGCCTACTCCCTGCTAAACCAGTGGTGCGAGTGGGAAGCGATGTTACCTTCAACAGCTTCGCTCCACATCGGCTCTTATACTCGTAGTTGGAATTCCACATATGGACTTCGACTCCAAATTGGCCGCTATAACTGTTAGCTTCAATGAGCTTGGGGTGGGGTGACCATCTGCCATTAAATCAGACTAAACTTTTCCTGTTTTAGGTCAGTTAGGATTAACATAATGATCTCTACTTGCTAAATATCAGAATAATCAGAGGATTTTTTTAGACATTATTTCAAGATAAATTTATGTAAGGTACTGGTTGTAGACTATTTACTGGTTGTAGTCGGCCAAGAAAGTCTCCTAATGTTTGAACTTTTATTTCTTCAAGTTTGTTTTGTCGTTACTTTAGAGTTAATAACAGCCACATAACACATTTGGATCGGTGGGATCAGTCGGATAAGGAACGCTGCATCCCTACGTTGAAACTTCTAGACAAAGCAATAACATCTCCATGGAGAGTAGCAAGTGGGCTAAAAGTTACAGAGTGCACCTCAAACTGTACTTGATAAAAATCTGTATACAGCTGATGTTATGTAGAAAAGAAATAGTCTATAATTTCCAGGGACTCCACTCTGGGTAACAGCACAGAATTGTACACAGCAGCCGGAGCGCTCCACTCTCCCCGCTCCACTCCGATTCCCTGAATAAACACTTTTCTAATGGGGCTCTTGGAGAACACTATATTGCTGTGCACCTGTGAGGTCATCAGTCTTGGAAAGTAGAACGCCCTCCGGTGGCTGGAATGATGAGCACGTAATACTCCATTCTCGCGTTTGGTTGCAGCCTTTTGTCATCTCCTTTCTCCAACCAAACACAGAGGCAATTCTTTTACCAGCTCGTGTTGCAGGGTGGGATAAGGTCAGGTGTCAGAGTACTTGGAAATATGAACGCTACAATCTAAGAGCGTTTATAAAAGTCATTTTTCACTCAGCGAGTATGTTGGGTCGAAAAAGGCCAAAGCTTTGTTGTAAGAAACTAAAGGTTGAAGTGTGTTTTTTTTTATCACCATAGAATATGTGCTAATAAAAGATTACAGGAAAAAACATTGAAAATAAAAAATACCTTGGTTCGTGCATTCGCTAAGTTGGTTCAAAAGCCCAAAAAGTTGATAAGTAATTAAATGCAAACTAATGAAAAGTATAGGGCATGGATGCAACCTTTACTTTTGTCTAAGGTTCAAAATTCAACTCGATATGAATGAATATGCAGATACAAGCGTGTGCCAAAAACGCGAGTCTCTGTTTAGGCCACAGGTGAAGGTGAAAAAGATCCCATTAGCAATTTGGACTTTCACATAACGGCATAATGAAGCAGCCATATTGTAAATAAAGATGAGATGTGCAGAAGTGAACCTTGAACACTGCTTTGATTTTCAACAAAAGTACAATCGAGGGAGAAAGTCTGATGTGTGTTTGACTGTATTTGATCACTATGAAAAATACTTTTAAAAGCCTATCATCAGCAGCCAATCCATATTATGTTTTAAAAGTGTTTCTAGTCATTTTGGAGAACGATAAGCTAAATATTTTATGGAACAGAATCTTTAGAAATAGATGTATTTTCATTTTATACTGAAATAGTAATCTTTGCACTAGGATCACTAAGCCATCGCAGCTTGTCAGAAGAGAACAACACTGTATAAATGTATTTTTAAGGGACTACGACGATAGACTACTTGAATAACTCACTTGTTTGTTGAGCTTTGATAATGGAAGTTTTAATACAGGATCTGATGATTGTCTACGTCTAAAAACTGGCCTCACTAGAACTGAAATGGGGTTATTGGTTATTTTGCGTGTAGTTGGAAGTAAAATAACCGAAAACTGTGTCTCTCAGCTGGCCTTGGAAAGCCTTGGGGTCCCACTGGAGGAGCTGGAGGAAGTGGCTGGGGTGACGGAAGTCTTGGAGTCCCTGGATCGATGCGTTATTCTGCTTCCCAAAACTAGAATACATTTCAAGGACATGCAAAACTGGATAGATTGGTGCCACTACTGCACTTTAATAATCTGGTGATAAACATTTGTACTCACACTTGCTCCTGTTTTTAATGTTTTACACTGACTTATGTCCCAATCTTATGTGTTTTTTGTTTGTCTTTTTTTCTGTATTTCAACAGGACGCCCATGAAAAAGAGAATCTAAGTGTTCTCACTGGGCTCCTCCTATATAAATAAATAGCAAATTTAAAAAAAATAAATAATAGTCTGTTGTTCTGGGCCCCAGGTTCTGAAGGGCACAGAATTGGACCCTCTCCTATTAATTTATATTAGAAGGGGCCCATGTCAGGTTTTTTGTCCTGGGTCCCCAAATTTCTGTTGATGGTCCTGGCTATACTATTTATATTTGGTTGATGTTGTATGAAATAGATAAATAGATAGATAGATAGATAAATACATAAATATATACATACATAAATACAGAATTAAATATATACATAAATATATACATAAACATATACATAAATAAATACATAAATAAATAAAAATACTATATGACTATTGAGGTGAAGTATTTTCTGATGGCCTTACCTACTTTGAGATGACATTGCATTGCTTGGAATGATCCACCATTACTGCCATTAAATAAATATGGAAGTATGTGACAAAATATGTCTATGCATAAAAAACACCAGTTGAATACATTAAATATAAATTGGTATAAAGCAAGACTCAAAAACTTCTCTATGGAAACCAGCAGGTGGCAGAAGCCCCGCCTAAAAGTTCTGTAGCGTACCTTTAAATGTAAAGTTGACTTCAGTAGCATTTTCACCACTCCTGTTAGACATGAGTTATTTTCTCCCTTTTGTGGTTTCCTGTACTTTCTAATCATAATCAGTAAAATGTGTTTTTTATGTCAGCGTGGTGATTAATGGAAGTGCAGCTAATGAGCTAATCACTTACAATTTGAGTTTTATGAAGAGTCTGAAAAACAGCAAGGCCCAGATTTAAGTTTGAAGTGGAAGCCAATGCATTCATCAATTAATGTGTTCATTGATTAAACTGTAGCATTAAGAGTTCATTGAAAATAATCCTGTCCAAAAGTCCAATGAGGTTCACAGTTAATTTTCATATCTGACAGTTTGGGCTGGTCACTAAAGATCTTCCATGGCCACGTGATGTTGCTGTGTTGTGTCCAGTCAGCTGATTTAAACAGGTTTTGGTGCCGTCTTCCTACGACGACTGCGCCATCTGCAGTCAGACTTCTTCAGGACAGTATCCCAGGTGTGTGAGAGTAAAAAGGCCCCCTCGTCCCAGTTTAATGTCCCGCGGGCACGTTTCCTTATTTCGATTGCCTCCTTAATCCAGCGATGATGTTTGTCGTCTTCTGTCCCAATGATGGTTGCGCCGTCCCAGTCCATAAAGTGAAGAAATAACTGCAAATGTGCACTGTTGACTTTGGTCTGGAAAAAAAAAAACATATTAAAATAAAAAAATAATAATAACACCGTCCAATGCTGTCATGAAAGTTCAAGTCGTTGGGGTGTGAAAAAAAAACAAAACACTTCACACTAAGTCCCATTATAAAGTCCACCAGCTATTTTCTCTCTTGTCTGAGCGTTTGACTACAATTACATGTCTGCTAATGGCCTGTAGGTGGCAGCGGTCACAGAAGACAAGTGGTAATGGCTCCTATAAGTGCCAGAGTATCTACATGTAATACATCTTCGTAATGGGCAGTAGGCAGACGTTTTCTTTCTGCTTACCCGCATCAGTACTCCGCCCTGACTGGACTTGGAAAAAACATACTGAACTGTGGCCATCTGCTGTGATTGGCCAATAAAAAAACACCCCATCAAACTGTTAAATGATGCCTTTTTATGATTATGATGGCAGAGTGTGAGATTACAGCCGTATAGATAGAGCTTTGGTCTTGTTACTTTGAAGAAATATCTGTCTCTCTGCTTAAAGGCCTTGTATTTTTTCATGTATTTGAGGAAAATCTGTTCTCATAGCCTGTATAAAGAAGTGGACTAAGTGAGTGTGACGTCACCCATAGCGTTTAGCTCCACTCAAATAAAGCTCATCGAGGCTAGAGCGGTTATAGGGGCCAATTTGGAGTTGAGTTCCATATTAGAATTCTGACCAAAGAGTATCCTAGCAACCAAAGAGCCAATTCAGAGCGAGGCTGTGAAAGGTAACGCCCTTTCAGGCTCGCACCACTGCTTTAATAGGCAGCGGTCAATCAAATCTGTTGTTAACGCTAGTGAGAACAACAGGGTCATGTAGAGCGGGGTAAATACAAACATTTTAAGTCCCATATGACGAGCCTGACACCAGCAGTTACAGAGAGAGGGGCGACAGTTTTTCAATAGAAAGTGAATTGGAGCCAGAATTGATCTGTGGTCTAAGGTCTAGCCCTAGCATCGATAAATTGTATAAGCAGCTCTTGAGGTTTGCTGTGTACTGTCTACAATTATACAGCATGCTAGTTGTTGTTAGCATTACCGTGATGCCAAAACTCTTTGGGAAAGTTGTAAAAAGCGCTTATAAACTCATCATGGTGAGTAATTAGTGTAGTAATAAGTGGAGAAAATTTTGTTTTTTCACAATTTTTTAAGTAAAAAAAAAAAAAATAATAACATTGCTTTATGAGACTAGAGGCATATTTCAGCCCCAAAGCCTCATGGGAAGACTTTGACCGTCTAACTGTAATTGCGGAGCCCTCTTGTTGCTTTTACACTCTTCTCACTCCAAAATAAATCCCCTTTAAGGTTGGAAATCTGGAATAGATTTTTATTAGCTTATGCTATGCTTTTATTTATATCAGGGCGCATACCTCATAACCTTTATAGAATATATATGCAGTACCTTATGAAGTCTTATTTTAGCACTGAAATGGTCACGATGACACAACATGGAGATTATTATCATATAGGTTCATAACTGCAGTAGATTGAGTTTAGATTTAGTAAAGGTCAGACATTTTCACACATGAGCTAAAAGAAAAAGTGACAGTTACAACAGCATAAAATATTTGAAAGTAAAACATTTTGATGTGACCTGATTTTTCTTGTCTTAAAAACATGAAAAGCAGAACTCGTTCATTTTAAACAGTTGGCAGTGGTCCAAACGTAGTTGTCATTTCTAGCGCATCCAAAGTGTTTTCTGCAATGCTTCAGTGAATGCAAACAGCGCACCAGCATTACTCCCTGGTCTGTGGACGAATCAAAACTGTCTTTATAATTAGATGCAGACAGGACAGAGCGGTCTCATTTTGACCCTAAGAACTGCTTTTACAATACTGGGGCGTTACAAATGTAACTTTATTACATGGAGAAAAAAAAGGGAAACAATGGTACTGCCCTTTACGATGTTTTGTTTTTTTTTTGTTTTTTTTTTTGTGGGGTCGAAGTTGTTTTAAATCCAATACACACTGGTAGAATTACTCATCAAGCAACAAAAAATGCTCTGTGGGACATAAAGGTGCAGGTCCTCCTATCTTATCTCACATTACCCATCAAAAAATTGGACACACCCACTGCATTTTTATATATTTTTTATTACTTTCCACGTTTTTGATACATACAGAAGGCATCAAATATATGAAGTCAGATTTATGGAATTATATAGTAAAGCAAAAAAAAAAAAGTAGACATTTTTTTTTTTTAATACCCAATTCCATATATATTACTTTTCAGGTTCTGGGTCTCTATGGGAAATTACATTAAGTTCTGCCTACAGAGATATGACTGCCCTGACAACTCCACGGTTTGTAGTCATGACTGAGTTTGAGTCTGGATTCTACTCATTTTCACTTGAACAGCACCTGCAATGTGAGGAAACACTACTCTGTTCATGTAAATGCTAGGATTATGAAGCTGATCTAAAAGAACTTTTCAGGGGCTGATAATGCATTTAAGGCAAAAAAAAAAAAATGAAAAAGCTTATAACTTTGGAATGCAAAGTGATCAAAATTTAAAATGTGTATGGTACAGGTCCCCACTCCCTATCTGCACAGCAAAATGGTTCAGATATGTATTATAATTTTATGTATTTATTTATTTTTTCACTATTCAGATTCAGGGGTCCCTATGGGAAGTTGCATTGAATTTTGCCCAAACTGAATATAAAATATAGAAAAATAAAAAAATAAATAAATAAAAAAAAAGCTGAATTATTTATTATTTTTTTCTTTAATATATGATTCCATATATCTTACTTCATATATCTGATGTTTTCCATTTGCATCTAAAATGTAGAAAGTAAAAAAAAAAAATGAACATCAAATGAGAGGACGTGTTTACCAGCAGTGTATATCAGGTGTATATCAGGCTTTAATTCCAAAGTGAGAAAATGGAGGTCACTCTATTTGAAAACCAAAGTCAACCAAAGGCTCTTTTTAATAACTGCATGTCAAACTTTCTACACAGCCGCCACGATATACGATGGAGCTTGATCTCCAAAACTCTTATTATTAACTGCAGTGACTGGAAGAGTTCACCTCATCTTTTACAACAGCTGCGGTGTGAGGCGTTTTGGCAGCGGCCCGATGGAGATGCTGATGTGAGAGAGATAATAGACTCCTGTCACAAGTAATAGAGTAGGAAACCCGCATCCAGGAGAAATGTCACTCTGATAAATGCCCCAAATCTGTCATTAAAAGAGCCCTGAACTTGGCGTGGTCCCAGGCTTGGTTCACAGCAGCCCTCTGCACCACCAACAAGTCTGTGGGAGATGGATGGAGCTCTGCAGAGGTCAGACAAAGAGGGATTTTTTCTCCTCTATAATGGATTCATACGGGTCAGGTTAAGAGTTTGAAAGTGTAAGTGACGACAGCAGACAGGGATCTCAGCTAAATGTGTGTAAGAATACAAATTTGGGAATGTTTTCATGCAAACTGGGTCTTTTCAGGGTGACAACATAGACTGTATATATACGATGCGTTCCAAATAGGAAGTGCAACGGGAAAGGGTGTTACCTTCAACAACCTCAGTCATGATTGGCTCTTTGGTTGCTATGATACTCGTGGTCAGAATTTTAATGTATGGGACTTGGCCTGGGTGATGTTACTTTCATTTAGTCCACTTCTTTATACAGTCTATGGGTGACATATGGGGTGGCGTAGAGCTTAAGCAGTCACCCTGCAATAGTTTAATTTCTAGTTTTGAACTGTGATGTGTTTTTAATATTTTCTAGTCTTTATTAATATCTAGTCTTTTATTAATATCAATCAAATCCAATTCATGGTGCATTCACATTTAAGTCCAGGTTTAAGCCCAGTTTAAAGATAAAACAGACCTGGTTTTGCCCTATTCTAGTCCTAATCTAGTCCTGGTCTAGTCCTGGTCTAGTCCTGCTGTAGTCCTGGTCTTGTCCTGGTCTATTCCTGTTTTAGTCCTGGTCTAGTCCTGATCTAGTTCTGGTCTAGTACTGTTCTGGTCCCAGTCTAGTCCCGGTCTAGTCTCATTCTAGTCCCGGTCTAGTCCCATTCTAGTCCCGTTCTAGTCCTTCTCTAGTTCTGGTCTAGTCCTGGCCTAGTCCTGGCCTTGTCCTGGCCTAGTCCTGGCCTAGCCCTGGTCTAGTCCTGTTCTGGCCCCAGTCTAGTCCCATTCTAGTCCCGGTCTAGTCCCATTCTCGTCCCTTTCTAGTCCTGACGCAACCCAACCCGTCCCCAACCCCCAGACCCTCATGAAGACTTCAGAAGATGACCCCATTGTTTCTTTGTTGTAGTTTTTTCCTGAGTTCCTGTGCTAACCAACAACAAAAATGTAGAATTTGTGCTTAATCTCAGTTTCTTACCGTCTACATTTCACAGAACACGGGTAAAGCACAAAGCCTTTACCGAACTACACCATACTAACCCAAACTAACCCCTACCCATCTCCTAGGGGTCATGAAATCTTCAGTAGATGGCCCTATTGGTTTCCACATTACCCTTTAAGGCTCTGCCAAACAAAAGTGTAATTTCTGGCTTTCAACAGCATCATGTTATGAGCCGCTTTAGTCAGAATACTATTGATTTAACTTGGTGTACTCTATCACACTTTCTACATTTCACAGAACACAGGTAGACCGAAAAGCCTTATTTAACCAAACTACTCTATACCGACCCAACCCACCCATACCCACCACCCAGACCCTCTTGAAGCCTCCAGCTGAGTAGGCGCGAGCCGTGGGGGTCCTCTCTGCCTTCTGCTTTTGTCTGTGTGTCTCATTTCACCATTCACCGGCCGAGCGAGCGTGACCGTTGAGGGCAGCCTTCAAACCCTCAGATCCATCAGAGCCTGTCAGAGACCCATCACACGGAGAGATGGAGCCCTGCCACAAGAATTCCATTAGCTCCGGAGCCCCCATCCCATCCCAGGCAGTGCTCCCACTCCGTCCACCCACCGGGCATGCACCTTGTTCTGTCGGCAAACAGATCACCAAACCCTATCAGCCTATCACAAACACCTGCATTCTGCCTTGACAGCACTGCGTCCTTGGGCTCGGAGGAGACGGCGAGCTCCGGTAGCTGCCGTTCTTGCTGTTATATTCCCTTAGACATTGTTACGTTTCTGCTGTGTGGGATTTTATTTTGAATTCACAACAATGCCGTCTCTTTGGAAATGATTTTCGACTTCGGGTGCGTTCACACTTCAACAGACAAGGCATTAAAATTCTGCTTAAACTGAGAGTATTACTGGAACCTGGACTAGACCAGAACTAAACCAGGACCAAACCAAGTCTTCATTTGGACTAAACTGTGCTAAACTCAAGCCAGAACCAACAAAAGCGTGGAGCTTAAAGGCGCTGTACCTAAGAGATCAACTCTTCAAGCGTTTAAAGGGCCCATATTACACTATTTTCTCATCTGTTATAATGTAGTTTCCTCATCACAAACAGACCTGGAGTTGTGTTTTTGTTTCGTTCACACATTTAACACACAAACTCTGCATATTTAGGCTCTTCTCTCAAACTGAAAAACACTCCGTTCCACCTTGTGATGTCATGTGGTAATACAGGAAGTGCTCCACTGTGTTATTTTAAGCTCCATACACCTTGACAAGAATCATTTGGATAATTTCACCCCCTGGAATATTCAATCTCTTCTGAACTAAAGGTAAAAGGAGCTTGGAAAAATACCACTACATGACATCCCAAGGTAGAATAGAGCCTTTTGAGCTTTGGAGCTTTTTGAGGAGGGTGACATTATAACATGGTTACAGCTCACAAGAGTCGATTTTATGTAATATTGGACCTTTAAGGAACTAATGGGCAAATGTTTTAGTTGGCACTTTTCCGCTGTAGCTAGGTAATAGAACAGAAATAGCATTGTATCTCATTGTGTGATTATAACACTATAACAGGTCTCTCATTCTGGTTTAATTTATTGTAATATGGCACATTCTAATCTAAATTCTATGTATTAACACTAATTACAAAGAAACATAATATTTTCTTGGTAAAAAAAAAAAAAAAAAAAAAAAAAAATGAAATTGAAATCAAGGCATTTATTGTTTTTACCCCAGTCACTGTACATGGTCCTAATGAATAAATCATAGACTAGACGGATATAAATGCACATAGCTAACCTGCCAACCGCCATGTTCCAAACAGGACGTGGTCATGAGCGCACTTCTGGCTCCATCGACTCTGGGGCTCCAATTCACTTTACATTGGCCCCTCTCTCTGCACTGTTGCAGTCAGGCTTATCATGTTGGTCCTTAAAAATGTTTGTATTAAACCCCTCTACATGAACCTTGTTTTTTTATTTCACTATTGTGTCCGTAAATTAAAGTATGAACAGACACATGAGGCGCATATGGGGATCCTTTCAACAGTTTTGATTGACATATTGCTAAGCGCACGTTCGCTGCTAACCAGCGGTGCGGGCGGGAAGGGTGTTA
>JAIEZT010000188.1:0-89685 GCA_019594935.1 Periophthalmus modestus | reverse complement strand
CGGCTATTATCACACAGCCCAACCATTCATTTGGGTTACATTATCCCGTGCCACTGAGGGAGGAGATCGGATTAGTCGCATGCGAAAAACAGGAAACTATCGCTGGTGTTTGCCTCCTGTCCCCGATGCCAAACAGCAAACGGGTCAATAAGCAATCATTATAGAGCTTCACACTTGGCTGGCTGCAAATTGACTGCCTGAAGGATTAAGGAGAAAAGGAATGATGCCAGTGCCCGGGATGAGACAAACACTGCTCATCCTCCTTCTCCTATAAAGAAAAACAGGTGAGAATACGCCAGCCGAAGGAGGAGGTAATCCTGTCACCCGGGTGGTACTGTTGGGAGAATGGGAGGGCACGCCGCATCTTGGATCAATGTTTGATAAAAGCCCAATGGACAGCAATAAACAAGTGGTCACGGAGCAAAACAGGCCACGTTTAAATCCCGGGGTGTTCTGTGTGGCCGATAACGTTATGAAAACGAGCTGATTGTGATGGCTTGACAAACTACGATTTATGCATCCGGATGTATGAGTCGTTTGATTTAGAAAGAGTTGTTTGAAAGAAAGTTCTGCCATTATGTCCTTACGCAAGACATCTCACCCCACTTGTCTAGCATGAAAGCAGCGGTGTGCAAGTGATTTGGAGGTCAGAGGGACCAATGGCGCAGATTGGCAGCCTCTCTTCCGTCAGTCTCGTCTGCCCCAGGCCGGCTATGGCTAAATTATCAGCGTCCAAAATGCACTATGTAAATCAGATGCATTATCAGTATCATAATTCTCGCTACTATTGGATCTCAACCAGTAACTTCAAGCCATCCATATGAATTCACTCTTTCCTTCCTTCATCCTTTGTCTTAAAGGTTGAGTATTACGCTAAATTGACTCTTGTGAGCTTTAAACCATGTCATAATGTTGGTTATCTCCTTACAAACATGCCTGGAGTTGTGTTTTGTTTCATTCACATGTGTTTGCATAACCTTTATCGTTAGTCCGGCTACATCTCCAAACCTCAAAATGCTCTGTTCCACTTTGTGATGTCATGAAGAGGTAATGTTCACGTTACAACTAACTTTTACATTTTGTTCAGTAGAGATTGTCAATTTCAGGTCTTAAATTATCCAAATGTTTCTAGTGAAGGTGTATGGAGTTTAAAAATACAGCGGAGCACTTCCTGTATACACATGATGACATCACACAAGGTGGAACAGGAGTGTTTACTGTCTGAGAAAGAACTAAATAAGCAGGGTTTGTGTGTTAAACATGTGTGAATGAAACAAAACACAACTCCAGGTCTGTTTGTGATGAGGAAACATAACGGATCAGAAAATAGCGTAATATGGGCCTTTTAATACAGCAGAAGCAACAGCCTCCTCAGCCTCTCCATTTCTTCTTCTTCATCACTAGTATGTATCCCTCAAATCCACCTGTCTGTGTCTGAAGCCAAAGGTTCATCATTCACGCACACGTCTCTTTACCCACTCCTGGTTGAACAGATATCCTGCTCAGTGAGTGTGGCGAGTTCTCCCATGTATTTATAGCTATAATTACATTAGCAATCAATAGGAACGTGGTTACATGAATCACAGTGTATGTTCTATTTGTTTGAATTATCACGCCAAAAGCCCCACACCTCCAGCCCCCGACAAGAGCTCAGGCAGCTTCAAGACAAATTACTCTGGAACATCTGCGTTTTTTTCATGGGCTCCACTAAAAAAGGTCTATTTAGAGCTTGTTCTTTACATGTTCATAAAGACTAAACCATATGGAGCCGTCTGGTTCTCTGTTAGCAGCCTCTGGTGAAAGCTGTTGCCAGTCGTGCTTTGTCGGTGTTCCATATCAAGGTTAGGACAGACTTCCAGTGTATAAATGATGTTCTAGGATTATATTTAAAGCAAATCAAACATTATTATTATTTGACTTATCACTAATCGGCTTCTCATGATTTGGACTACATCATTTAATAAAGAAAAAATATGTAATGGTTAGCAAGCTAGCAGTTATAGGGGTGAATTTGGAGACAGTTTCCATATTACAAATTCTGACCGCGAGTATCATAGCAACCAAAGAGCCAATCCAGAGTGAGATTGTTGAAGCTAACACCCCTTCCGCCCGCACTGCTCTCGTTTAGCAGAGAACGTGCGCTTAGCAATACCGTCAATCAAACCTATTGAAGAATGCGCCTCATTTGTCTGTTCATACTTTCATTTACGGACACAATAGTGAAATAAAAACACCAGGTTCATGTAGAGCAGGTTAATACAAAACATTTTAAGTCCAAAATGATGAGCCTGACTGCAACAGTTGCAAAGAGAGGGGCCACGTTTTTCAATGTAAAGTGAATTGGAGCCAGAGTCGATGGAGCCAGAAGTGCGCTCATGACCACGTTCTGTTTGGAACATGGCGGCTGGCAGGTTAGCTATGTGCATTTATATACAGTCTATGATTTATTCATTAGGACCATGTACAGTGACTGGGTTTTTGGGGTTTTTTTTACCAAGAAAATATTATGTTTCTTGTAATTAGTGTTAATACATAGAATTTAGATTAGAATATGCCATATTACACTAAATTAAACCAGAATGACAGACCTGTTATAGTGTTATAATTACACAATGAGATACAATGCTATTTATGTTCTATTACCTAGCTACAGCGGAAAAGTGCCAACAAAAACATTTGCACCATTAGTTCCTTAAAGGTCCAATATTACATAAAATCGACTCTGTGAGCTGTAAACCATGTTATAATGTCACCTCCTCAAAAAGCTCCAAAGCTCAAAAGGCTCTATTCTACCTTGTGATGTCATGTAGTGGTATTTTTCAAGCTCCTTTTACCTTCAGTTCATTAGAGATTGAATATTCCAGGGGTGAAATTATCCTAATGATTCTAGTCAAGCTTAAAATAACACAGTGGAGCACTTCCTGGTATTACCACATGACATCAGAAGGTGGAACAGAGTGTTTTCAGTTTGAGAGAAGAGCCTAAATATGCAGAGTTTGTGTGTTAAATGTGGTGAACGAAACACAAACACAACTCCAGGTCTGTTTGTGATGAGGAAACAACATTACAACAGATGAGAAAATAGTGTAATATGGGCCCTTTAAACGCTTGAGCTTAGGTACAGCGCCTTTAAGCTCCACGCTTTTGTTGGTTCTGGCTTGAGTTTAGCACAGTTTAGTCCTAATGAAGACTTGGTTTGGTCTGGTTTAGTTCTGGTCTAGTCCAGGTTCCAGTAATACTCTCAGTTTAAGCAGAATTTTAATGCCTTGTCTGTTGAAGTGTGTGAACGCACCCGAAGTCGAAAATCATTTCCAAAGAGACGCATTGTTGTGAATTCAAAATAAAATCCCACACAGCAGAAACGTAACAATGTCTAAGGAATATAACAGCAAGAACGGCAGCTACGGAGCTCGCCGTCTCCTCCGAGCCCAAGGACGCAGTGCTGTCAAGGCAGAATGCAGGTGTTTGTGATAGGCTGATAGGGTTTGGTGATCTGTTTGCCGACAGAACAAGGTGCATGCCCGGAGGGTGGACGGAGTGGGAGCACTGCCTGGGATGGGCGGGCTCCGGAGCTAATGGAATTCTTGTGGCAGGGCTCCATCTCTCCGTGTGATGGGTCTCTGACAGGCTCTGATGGATCTGAGGGTTTGAAGGCTGCCCTCAACGGTCACGCTCGGCCGGTGAATGGTGAAATGAGAGACACACAGACAAAAGCAGAAGGCAGAGAGGACCCCCACGGCTCGCGCCTACTCGGCTGGAGGCTTCAAGAGGGTCTGGGTGGTGGGTATGGGTGGGTTGGGTCGGGTCGGTATAGAGTAGTTGGTTAAATAAGGCTTTTCGGTCTACCTGTGTTCTGTGAAATGTAGAAAGTGTGATAGAGTACACCAAGTTAAATCAATAGTATTCTGTCTAAAGCGACTCATAACATGATGCTGTTGAAAGCCAGAAATTACACTTTTGTTTGGCAGAGCCTTAAAGGGTAATGTGGAAACCAATAGGGCCATCTACTGAAGATTTCATGACCCCTAGGAGATGGGTAGGGGTTAGTTTGGGTTAGTATGGTGTAGTTCGGTAAAGGCTTTGTGCTTTACCTGTGTTCTGTGAAATGTAGACGGTAAGAAACTGAGATTAAGCACAAATTGTACATTTTTGTTGTTGGTTAGCACAGGAACTCAGGAAAAAACTACAACAAAGAAACAATGGGGTCATCTTCTGAAGCCTTCATGAGGGTCTGGGGGTTAGGGACGGGTTGGGTTGCGTCAGGACTAGAAAGGGACTAGAATGGGACTAGACCGGGACTAGAACAGGACTAGACCAGGACTAGGCCAGGACTAGACCGAGACTAGACCAGAACTTGACAAGGACTAGAACGGGACTAGAATGGGACTAGACCGGGACTAGACCGGGACTAGAACGAGACTAGACTGGGACTAGAACGAGACTAGACTGGGACCAGAACAGGACTAGACCAAAAACTAGAATAGGACTAGAGTAGGGCAAAACCAGGTCTGTTTTATCTTTAAAACTGGGCTTAAAACCTGGACTTAAGTGTGAATGCACCGTGAATTGATTATTGATATTAATAAAAGACTAGAAAATATTAAAAACACATCACAGTTCAAAACTAGAAATTAAACTATTGCAGGTGTGAATGCTTAAGCTCTACGCCACCCCATATGTCACCCATAGACTGTATAAAAGAAGTGGACTAAATGAAAGTAACATCACCCAGGCCAAGTTCCATATATAAAAATTCTGACCACGAGTATCATAGCAACCAAAGAGCCAATCATGATTGAGGTTGTTGAAGGTAACACCCTTTTCCATTGCACTACTAGACTACTCCTGTTATGTCCATTTACATATACAGTCTATGTTGTCACCCTGAAAAGACCCAGTTTGCATGAAAACATTCCCAAATTTGTATTCTACACACATTTAGCTGAGATCCCTGTCTGCTGTCGTCACTTACACTTCAAACTCTTAAACCTGACCCGTATGAATCCATTATAGAGGAGAAAAATCCCTCTTTTGTCTGACTCTGCAGAGCTCCATCCATCTCCACAGACTTGTTGGTGGTGCAGAGGGCTGCTGTGAACCAAGCCCTGGGACCACGCCAAAGTCAGGCTCTTTTAATGACAGATTTGGGGCATTTATCAGAGTGACATTTCTCCTGGATGCGGGTTTCCTACTCTATTACTTGTGACAGGAGTCTATTATCTCTCTCACATCAGCATCTCCATCGGGCCGCTGCCAAAACGCCTCACACCGCAGCTGTTGTAAAAGATGAGGTGAACTCTTCCAGTCACTGCAGTTAATAATAAGAGTTTTGGAGATCAAGCTCCATCGTATATCGTGGCGGCTGTGTAGAAAGTTTGACATGCAGTTATTAAAAGAGCCTTGGTTGACTTTGGTTTTCAAATAGAGTGACCTCCATTTTCTCACTTTGGAATTAAAGCCTGATATACACCTGATATACACCGCTGGTAAACACGTCCCCTCATTTGATGTTCAGTTTTTTTTTTTTACTTTCTACATTTTAGATGCAAATGGAAAACATCAGATATATGAAGTAAGATATATGGGATTATGTAGTAAAGAAAAAATATTAAATAATTCAGCAATTTTTTTTTTTTTTTTTTTTTTTTTTTTTTTTTCTATATATTTTATATTCAGTTTGGGCAAAATTCAATGCAACTTCCCATAGGGACCCCCCGAACCTGAATAGTGAAAAAAATAAAATAAAATAAAATAAAAATAGCATTAAAAATAGCAATAAAAATAAAAATAAAATTAAAAATAAAAATAAAATTAAATAAATAAATAAAACTATAATACATATCTGAACCATTTAGCTGTGCAGATAGGGAGTGGGGACCTGTACCATACACATTTTAAATTTTGATCACTTTGCATTCCAAAGTTATAAGCTTTCCATTTTTATTTTTTTTTTTGCCTTAAATGCATTATCAGCCCCTGAAAAGTTCTTTTAGATCAGGTTCATAACCCTAGCATTTACGTGAACAGAGTAGTGTTTCCTCATATTGCAGGTGCTGTTCAAGTGAAAATGAGTAGAATCCAGCCTCAAACTCAGTCATGACTACAAACAGTGGAGTTGTCAGGGCAGTCATATCTCTGTAGGCAGAACTCAATGTAATTTCCCATAGAGACCCAGAACCTGAAAAGTAATATACATGGAATTAGGTATTAAAAAAAAAAAAAATGTCTACTTTTATTTTTTGCTTTACTATATAATTCCATAAATCTGACTTCATATATTTGATGCCTTCTGTATGTATCAAAAACGTGGAAAGTAATAAAAAATATATAAAAATGCAGTGGGTGTGTCCAGTTTTTTGACGGGTAATATGAGATAAGATAGGACGACCTGCACCTTTATGTCCCACAGAGCATTTTTTGTTGCTTGATGAGTAATTCTACCAGTGTGACTTGGATTTAAAACAACTTCGACCCCACAAAAAAAAAAAAAAAAAAAACATCGGAAAGGGCAGTACCATTTTTCCCCCTTATTTTTTTCCATGTAATAAAGTTAAATTTGTAACGCCCCAGTATTGTAAAAGCAGTTCTTAGGGTCAAAATGAGATTGCTCTGTCCTGTCTGCATCTAATTATAAAGACTGTTTTGAATCGTCCACAGACCAGGGAGTAATGCTGGTGCGCTGTTTGCATTCACTGAAGCATTGCAGAGAATACTTTG
Organism: Periophthalmus modestus; assembly: GCA_019594935.1. Taxonomy (NCBI): domain Eukaryota; kingdom Metazoa; phylum Chordata; class Actinopteri; order Gobiiformes; family Gobiidae; genus Periophthalmus; species Periophthalmus modestus. Next base: position 82,968 of record JAIEZT010000188.1, on the reverse strand, counting down.
GATGCGCTAGAAATGACAACTACGTTTTGGACCACTGCCAAACTGTTTAAAATGAACTAGTTCTGTTTTTCATGTTTTTAAGACAAGAAAAATCAGGTCACATCAAAATGTTTTTACTTTCAAATATTTTATGCTGTTGTAACTGTCACTTTTTTCTTTTAGCTCATGTGTGAAAATGTCTGACCTTTACTAAATCTAAACTCAATCTACTGCAGTTATGAACCCATATGATAATAATCTCCATGTTGTGTTATCGTGACCATTTCAGTGCTAAAATAAGACTTCATAAGGTACTGCATATATATTCTATAAAGGTTATGAGGTATGTGCCCTGATATAAATAAAAGCATAGCATAAGCTAATAAAAATCTATTCCAGATTTCCAACCTTAAAGGGGATTTATTTTGGAGTGAGAAGAGTGTAAAAAGCAACAAGAGGGCTCCGTAATTACAGTTTGACGGTCAAACTCTTCCCATGAGGCTTTGGGGCTGAAATATGACTCTAGTCTAATAAAGCAATGTTATTTTTTGTTTTTTTTTACTTAAAAATTGTGAAAAACAAAATATTCCCCACTTATTACTACACTAATTACTCACCACGATGAGTTTATAAGTGCTTTTTACAACTTTCCCAAAGAGTTTTGGCATCACGGTAATGCTAACAACAACTAGCATGCTGTGTAATTGTAGACAGTACACAGCAAACGTCAGGCGCTGCTTATACAATTTATCTATGCTAGGGCTGAACCTTCGACCATAGATCAATTCTGGCTCCAATTCACTTTCTATTGAACTGAAAAACTGTCGCCCCTCTCTCTGTAACTGCTGGTGTCAGGCTCATCATATTGGACTTAAAATGTTTGTATTGACCCGCTCTACATGACCCTGGCCTTTCCTTGAGGTTGTTCTCACTAGCATTAACAACAGGTTTGATTGACCGCTGCCTATTAAAGCAGTGGTGTGAGCCTGAAAGGGCGTTACCTTCAACAGCCTCGCTCTGAATTGGCTCTTTGGTTGCTAGGATACTCTCGGTCAGAATTCTGAATATGGAACTCAACTCCAAATTGGCCTCTATAACCGCTCTAGCCTCGATGAGCTTTATTTGAATGGAGCTAAACGCTATGGGTGACGTCACACTCACTTAGTCCACTTCTTTATACGGCTATGAGAACAGATTTTCCTCAAATACATGAAAAAATACAAGGCCTTTAAGCAGAGAGAGACAGATATTTCTTTCAAAGTAACAAGACAAGACCAAAGCTCTATCTATACGGCTGTAATCTCACACTCTGCCATCATAATCATAAAAAGGCATCATTTAACAGTTTGATGGGGTGTTTTTTTATTGGCCAATCACAGCAGATGGCCACAGTTCAGTATGTTTTTCCAAGTCCAGTCAGGGCGGAGTACTGATGCGGGTAAGCAGAAAGAAAACGTCTGCCTACTGCCCATTACGAAGATGTATTACATGTAGATACTCTGGCACTTATAGGAGCCATTACCACTTGTCTTCTGTGACCGCTGCCACCTACAGGCCATTAGCAGACATGTAATTGTAGTCAAACGCTCAGACAAGAGAGAAAATAGCTGGTGGACTTTATAATGGGACTTAGTGTGAAGTGTTTTTTTTTTTTTCACACCCCAACGACTTGAACTTTCATGACAGCATTGGACAGTGTTATTATTATTTTTTTAATTTTAATATGTCTTTTTTTTTTTCCAGACCAAAGTCAGCAGCACACATTTGCAGTTATTTCTTCACTTTATGGACTGGGACGGCGCAAACATCATTGGGACAGAAGACAAGAAACATCGTCGCTGGATTAAGGAGGCAATCGAAATAAGGAAACGAGCCCGCGGGACTTTAAACCGGGACGAGGGGGCCTTTTTACTCTCACACACCTGGGATACTGCCCTGAAGAAGTCTGACTGCAGATGGCGCTGTCGTCGTAGGAAGACGGCACCAAAACCTGTTTAAATCAGCTGACTTAAACGTCACGTGGCCATGGAAGATCTTTAGTGACCAGCCCAAACTGTCAGATATGAAAATAAACTAACTGTGAACCTCATTGGACTTTTGGACAGGATTATTTTCAATGAACTCTTAATGCTACAGTTTAATCAATGAACACATTAATTGATGAATGCATTGGCTTCCACTTCAAACTTAAATCTGGGCCTTGCTGTTTTTCAGACTCTTCATAAAACTCAAATTGTAAGTGATTAGCTCATTAGCTGCACTTCCATTAATCACCACGCTGACATAAAAAACACATTTTACTGATTATGATTAGAAAGTACAGGAAACCACAAAAGGGAGAAAATAACTCATGTCTAACAGGAGTGGTGAAAATGCTACTGAAGTCAACTTTACATTTAAAGGTGCACTACAGAACTTTTAGGCGGGGCTTCTGCCACCTGCTGGTTTCCATAGAGAAGTTTTTGAGTCTTGCTTTATACCAATTTAAATTTAATGGATTCAACTGGTGTTTTTTATGCATATTGACATATTTTGTCACATACTTCCATATTTACTTAATGGCAGTAATGGTGGATCATTCCAAGCAATGCAATGTCATCTCAAAGTAGGTAAGGCCATCAGAAAAGTCATATAGTATTTTTTATTTATTTATGTATTTATTTATGTATATGTTTATGTATATATTTATGTAATTATGTATGTATATATTTATGTAATTATGTATGTATATATTTATGTAATTGTGTATTTATATATTTATGTAATTATGTATGTATCTATCTATCCATCCATCCATCTATCTATCTATCTATCTATCTATTTCATACAACATCAACCAAATATAAATAGTATAGCCAGGACCATCAACAGAAATTTGGGGGCCCAGGACAAAAAACCTGACATGGCCCCTTCTAATATAAATTAATAGGAGAGGGTCCAATTTTGTGCCCTTCAGAACCTGGGCCCCAGAACAACAGACAATTATTTTATTTTTTTAATTTGCTCTAGGAGGAGCCCAGTGAGAACACTTGGACTCTCTTTTTCATGGGCGTTCTGTTGAAATATAGAAAAAAATACAAACAAAAAACACATAAGATTGGGACTTAAGTCAGTGTAAAACATTAAAAACAGGAGCAAGTGTGAGTACAAATGTTTATCGCCAGATTATGTGCAGTAGTGGCACCGATCTATCCAGTTTTGCATGTCCTTGAAATGTATTCTAGTTTTGGGAAGCAAAATCCATCCAGGGACTCCCAGACTTCCGTCACCCCAGCCACTTCCTCCAGCTACTTCCAACTACACGAAATAATCAATAACCCCATTTCAGTTCTAGTGAGTTTTTAGACGTAGACAATCATCAGATCCTATATTAAAACTTCCATTATCAAAGTTCAACAAACAAGTGAGTTATTCAAGTAGTCTATCGTCGTAGTCCCTTAAAAATACATTTATACAGTGTTGTTCTCTTCTGACAAACTGCGATGGCTTAGTGATCCTAGTGCAAAGATTAGTATTTCAGTATAAAATGAAAATACATCTATTTCTAAAGATTCTGTTCCATAAAATATTTAGCTTATCGTTCTCCAAAATGACTAGAAACACATTTAAAACATAATATGGATTGGCTGCTGATGATATGCTTTTAAAAGTATGTTTCATAGTGATCAAATACAGTCAAACACACACCAGATTTTCTCCCTCGATTGTACTTTTGTTGAAAATCAAAGCAGTGTTCAAGGTTCACTTCTGCACATCTCATCTTTATTTACAATATGGCTGCTTCATTATGCCGTTATGTGAAAGTCCAAATTGCTAATGGGATCTTTTTCACCTTCACCTGTGGCCTAAACAGAGACTCGCGTTTTTGGCACACGCTTGTATCTGCATATTCATTCATATCGAGTTGAATTTTGAACCTTAGACAAAAGTAAAGGTTGCATCCATGCCCTATACTTTTCATTAGTTTGCATTTAATTACTTATCAACTTTTTGGGCGAACTTAGCGAATGCACGAACCAAGGTATTTTTTATTCTCAATGTTTTTTCCTGTAATCTTTTATTAGCACATATTCTATGGTGATAAAAAAAACCACACTTCAACCTTTAGTTTCTTACAACAAAGCTTTGGCCTTTTTCGACCCAACATACTCGCTGAGTGAAAAATGACTTTTATAAACGCTCTTAGATTGTAGCGTTCATATTTCCAAGTACTCTGACACCTGACCTTATCCCACCCTGCAACACGAGCTGGTAAAAGAATTGCCTCTGTGTTTGGTTGGAGAAAGGAGATGACAAAAGGCTGCAACCAAACGCGAGAATGGAGTATTACGTGCTCATCATTCCAGCCACCGGAGGGCGTTCTACTTTCCAAGACTGATGACCTCACAGGTGCACAGCAATATAGTGTTCTCCAAGAGCCCCATTAGAAAAGTGTTTATTCAGGGAATCGGAGTGGAGCGGGGAGAGTGGAGCGCTCCGGCTGCTGTGTACAATTCTGTGCTGTTACCCAGAGTGGAGTCCCTGGAAATTATAGACTATTTCTTTTCTACATAACATCAGCTGTATACAGATTTTTATCAAGTACAGTTCGAGGTGCACTCTGTAACTTTTAGCCCACTTGCTACTCTCCATGGAGATGTTATTGCTTTGTCTAGAAGTTTCAACGTAGGGATGCAGCGTTCCTTATCCGACTGATCCCACCGATCCAAATGTGTTATGTAGCTGTTATTAACTCTAAAGTAACGACAAAACAAACTTGAAGAAATAAAAGTTCAAACATTAGGGGACTTTCTTGGCCGACTACAACCAGTAAATAGTCTACAACCACATACATTTATCTTGAAATAATGTCTAAAAAAAATCCTTCTCTGATTATTCTGATATTTAGCAAGTAGAGATCATTTTGTTAATCCTAACTGACCTAAAACAGGAAAAGTTTAGTCTGATTTAATGGCAGATGGTCACCCCACCCCAAGCTCATTGAAGCTAACAGTTATAGCGGCCAATTTGGAGTCGAAGTCCATATGTGGAATTCCAACTACCAGTATAAGAGCCGATGTGGAGCGAAGCTGTTGAAGGTAACATCGCTTCCCTCTCGCACCACTGGTTTAGCAGGGAGTGGGCGCTTAGCAACGCTGTCAATCAAACCTGTTGCTAACGCTAGTGGGAGTGACCTCGGAGAAAGAAGGAGCCTGACTGGTGTGTTGTTAACCCTATAGCATCGGATACCCGAATTCAGCCATTACAGAGAGAGAGGCCACAGTTATTCAAAACAAAGTGAATTGGAGCCAGAGTCGATGAAGCCGGAAGCGCGCCCGTGCTCTCTTCCTATTTGGAACGCGGTGGCTAACATGTTGCCAACGTCCATTTATGTTTACAGTCTCAATGTATTTCAGCGTATTTTTTAAACCTGTAATTGATTAAATGTAAGAAAGATCAAGGTTAGTTTAGTTACATACTGCAGAACAATCCAGGCAAAGCAAGATCTCCAGTAGAAAGTGGCAGACCCTCTACCCCAAATGTTACATAATGCATCTTTTAAGTATCCATGAAGTTTCCAAAGGCCATAAGCAGAGTTGCTGTTTTGTCAGTAAGTTGATAGAAAACATTAGCATGCTCTGGGACTGTTATGTTGTTATGTAATTTAAAATGAAAATGTGGCAGAAGGATAAGCACTCTTGGCTCAAAGTAAGAAGATTGTGGGTTCAAGTCCCTGACCAGATGGTGCTATTTGGGAGAGTTTTCATGTTTCCCCGAGTACAATCAAGTTTGTATTCACACTAACACACACACATACACTCAATATTCAGGCTAAGCAAGGAGAAAACTCAGAACTAAACCTGGAAGAAACCGGGACTAAACCAGGGCTAGACCAAAACCAACCCACTAAATCAGGATAATATCAGGACCAAACCAGTAAAGTCTGAACATAGTATGCATTTCGGTAGGGACAAGATAATGTTGACTTATTCAAAGCTGGGAAACTAAAGTAAAACATTTGTGATCAATATAATGATGTTTATAGTGAATATTGTCCCTGTAAAAATAAATCCCCGGTTTATTTCATCTTATATTGAGTCCAAACCAATGGTGGAAGAAGTACTCAATTTTGTTACTTAAGTAAAAGCAGGGATACCGGAGCAAAAAGTACTCATGTAAAAGTAAAAGTATCCCATGAAAAAAATTATCTACTTAAATGAACATATTAAAGTACTCATTTAAGATGTATTTCGTGCATATTTTGAGATCTTAAAAGGTTTTTGATACAGACTTGTATCACATGAATTGATTGTTCTTTCTAGCTGTTTTTATTTGCTCAAATTATGAACATGTTAGAAAAATAAACTTTCAGCCCTTTTAGCAGGTCTCAAACTTTTTACTCTTCAGTCCAGTTCAAGAAGTAGTGGAGTAGAAAGTACAGATACCTGCTCTCAAATAGTGAAGTAAAAATGATCCACTTTCCACAGTACTTTGCTACTTTTACTTTGATACGTTCCACCACTGGCCCAAAGGAGCCCTAAATCCTAACACAAAAACATGACTAGATGCGGTAGTACACAAAATCAAACATGAGAACACTGAAACATCTTTATGAAACATCTTTACTTTCCTTTTGCCAGCTTCCTAATAGATGGAGCGGCTCGGGCGCAGCTGGCGAGCGAGTTACCTTGAGGTGTCAGTCGCACTCCAAAATATGCTATGATCTATGTGAGCCATCCAGTGCTGAGTTAAAGTGTCAGAAAATAGCTAAAAAAAAAGAAAAAAAAAAGTAGGTCTGTCATTTGACCGTGTTTAAAAAGGTTGTGCGCTTTGATCTCGGCAGAATTCCTCTCTCATCAAGTACGGCGTTTCATCTGATAAAACATGGCTGCCGATCGTGTTCGCTGTCAGTACGGTCTTCAGCTGCGTTCGAGTTAGCAGAGTAAATGAAGACAGGAAATAACCCAGTGCAGCCTGATGAAAGTTTCATGAAATATAGCCGAGCAGATGAACACAAGAGGAGAGAGAGGGTTGGGGTTTGATGCTGTTCTAAGGCTACAGCTCTGTTACGGTGTTTGACTGGAAGGATGGAGGTGTGTCGGTTTGCATGGGGCGGAAGTGGGATTGTGATCAGCATCTGGCAACGTCAAGGGGTGAGCATTTATTGTATATTTATGTATTACGATTCGCATCTGTGTCTGTTTTACAGCAGCTGATCGATGCTAAAGTGGTAATAGTGGGTGAGAAAATGGAATGGGCCGGACTCTGCGTTTGTGCAGGTCTGTCATTACACAAGGAAATCAAGTCATTTTATGAAGATGATTTGAAGACGTGCAACTTTTTGACAGATGCTAAATGAATGTGGGTTCAAGCTTAGGTCTAGTAGCAGTAGCAGTAGTAATAGAAATAGAGGTAGTGCTAATAGAGCACATGTGTCAAACTCAAGGCCCGTGGGCCAAATATGGCCCTCCACATCATTTTATGTGGCCCTCGACAGGGTAAAATAAAACGTATGATGGTCTTAAAATGTCATTTTTTAGGCAAATGCATATGCAATATTTGTAACTTGAATATGTAATAAAAACAGAAAAAGTTAATTAGCAAGTTAAAAAAGTAGTTAGCTTTGAGAGCAGCCATTTTGCTGATGTGGCCCTCTGTGAAAATGTGTTTGACACCCCTGTAATGGAGGAAGGAAGTTAGAATATGTTTTTGGTAAGGCAAGGTACACATTTGGCACATAAATTTGACTTCCGCATTTGACCCATCTTTGACTGGGGCACTGGGGCAACATGTCAGGAGTAGGATGCGACCCTAACGCAGCACCAGGGACCCATCTCCACATTGTTAATATCTAGATGAAGCAGGTTGAAGGAGGACTACTCAAAGAAACCCAACCAAGACATGGGAGGAACGTGTAAAATCTCATAACAAAAAACCCGGAAATAGAACCCCAAACCTTGTTGTTGTGAGCGCTAGCTACTCAGCCATTTAATTATGTAATGTAATGCTTGAAAACATTTACTATGAAAGAGCCATCTAACTTATGAAGGGAGGATTATTGCATTCGATGTGGCTCTTCATTTGGCATACTTCGCTACAAGCCCCAAATTTGTCATGCCTATCTGATCTGTCTGTGTCTCAAATATATTTTATTTCATTTCAATTCACCGTGACCCCATTTGAAAACGCTCTAAAAATACAATGACAGGATTGTGGAAGATGAAGGAAGAGATATTTTAAAGAGGATTTTTCCGATTATGTTTTTGGACTGTCAGGACTATCGAGGTGACGTGGACGTGCCCTCTACATGGACTTCTGTAATGAGGATCATCTGTACTCCGACAGCCCTGTACAAGGATAGGGACATTTTAAACCTCCAGAGGCAAGGGGCACTGAAGGATCTGGAGCCGTGACTCACACTGACAGGGTGAGCGCAGACGGCCCTCAGCACACTTCACAGAACAGCACCACGGAAATAACATATTCAACATTATGGGTATGACTCACATGAATTAAAGGGTCTCTATTGTTGATGTATTGTGTAAAAGGGTCTACTCAGGTAATCCGGCTAAAACGCACACACTGTACTACTCTTGAGTTATGAATAGCGAAACTGATGGATTTGTAATACCCTTAACGAGCCTCTCAAAGCATATTACCACAGACACACAGACAAACGTACATTCATCAGTCTTATTCAGTGTTAGTGAGCTATAACTTTACAGTCGCTGTTGTCCTATGGCAGATTGGTAGAGATGTGGCTGACATTTTGCGCGAAAGACAACTCCCATGATCAGAAATCAAGTGTCAATCATAGCCTGTCTAAAGAAGTTAACTAAGGGAGTGTGACGCCACCGATAGCATTGCAGTCAAATGAAGCTCATCGAGGCTAGAAGTTATAAGGGTCGGAGCCAAGTTCCATATTTGGAATTCTGACCACGAGTCTCATAGCAACCGAAGAGCCAATCCCGTGTGAGGCTGGTGAAGGTAAAGCCCCTTCCTACCTCAGCAAAACTGTCAATCAAACCTGTTGCCAATGCTAGCGGGAGTGACCTTGGGGAAAGAAGCTTCCTGATTTGTCTGTTATTAATGTTCATATCTTGAATCACAGACAAAACAGTGAAATAAAAACACCAGGATCATGTAGAGCAGGTTAATACGGACATTTTAAGACCAAAACGACGAGGCTCACTGCAGCATTTACAAAGGTAAGGGCAACGGTTTTTCAGTGTAGAGTGAATTGGAGCCAGATTATGCCCATGCTCACTTCCTATTTGAAACGCGACAATGTCCATTTATACATTCAGTCTATGGTGTCAATATGTAATAACTGCCGCCTCAACTTTTTTTTTTTTTTTTGTAATGAAAGTCCAAAATAAGACTTATTTGCACTTTGTAACACTTAGTTGGGAGAGCCACCACCTTGTCTCCACAGAGCTGTTATTGCTTTGCCTGGAAACTTCCCCAGTATGGCATTAAAATGGCAGGTTTTCTCGGTTTCTTACTGTGAACAGGGTTTCTTCCTCGCAGATCTGACCTGTAACTTAGCGTAATCTGCCTATTTCACATTGACCAAGAAGAAGGGAGAAAGTTCCACTAATCACATTAATTACACTGTGTGATTAACGATTTTCCATTAGCCCAGACAGGTCCCTCTGCTTTGGCCCCAGTTAAGGCCAATTGACGCCAAAACAATGGAAACAAAAAAACCCCAAACAAAACAGAATGCATCCAGACAAGTTCGTGCTAGTGCTTCACTGGAAATGGATAATCAAAGATGGTGGAGCCCTGTAGCCTCTACTGCTCTTGTCTTGGCACCGTTTCCAAGCGTTTACTCAAGAGAGCGTTTGCAGAGCTTCAGGATTTAAGCAGTATAAGTGCCATGAGCTCTTCAAATTGGTGGGTAAAGTTAAATTATGTTGAACTTTCTAAATAATTGAAAGCATTTGTGTTCTATTAATGAAGGACACAGTGTTAAACAACGCAAAGTAGAGAAAAAACTATTTAGGTTAGATTTTGCTTAGGGCTGATTTCCTTCTGCAGAGATCCTTGGAGAAGTTTACAACAACATGGAGAAAAGGTCTTCAAATCCCTTAAATCAACTTATGTATCTGCAGAGGACAACTCTCTGTAGATCCCTCAGAACTCCAGCAGTCTAAAGGCTCGTACTGAACGATCATCGCTCCTGAAAGGGTCTATCTCACCTGAACTGAACAGATAATTTGAAACTGTCATTTCAAACTGCCGTTCTTGTCCATCTACCTTGGTACTGGTGTGGCGAGGCTTGCACGCTCACCTCACAGCAAAAAGATTCCTGTTTCAACTCCAAATCCTTGGGCCTTTCTGTGCAAACTTTAACTAGGCCTGTCATGATCATTACTATATCAACTTCAGGATATTAAAGTTCGAACAATATTTTTTGGGGTCAATATTTATGATGTGTACTTTTTCTTTGCACTACTTTGACACTTTTGGTTGTTTTTTGGCTATATGATAAGATTTAAGACATAAAAGGTTGCATTAATATCGTGTATGACTCATTACTGATGCAAACTAATGACTAAAGTGTTTCATTCTGCTGTTTATTTATTAAAGCTCATGATTTTTAACAATATTGTGGATTTTAGAACAGTTTGTGGTTTAAATCTGCTTGGGTTTTTGTGTCAGTGGCATAAATTATTTCCGATACTATTGCTTATCGACTTTATTCAGTGATGTGTGTGGGGTGCACGATAAGTAAAAAGCTGAGATAGTCCTGATCAAGACTAGCTTAAGATTTGGAAATGAGTCCCACTCCTTCTAGCAGGTGGCCTCGATAACACTGAAGGACTGGTCAAATTGAGAGATGAGAAATCTCCCTAGACTGTACCTTAACCCTTTGCTGCACAAAAGAACCATTTATATATGTGTTTAAATGTCTGGTCTTGTATCCAACCAACTCAGGAGTCAGTATGTATGTGGGTTCTACAAATACCTGACATACATTTTCATTCCAATGCTGAAAACATATACAACAAGCACTGAAATGTTCACCACCACATTAAAAAAGCTCAGAGAGATTTCCAGCTCACTGACTTCTGCCTCCCACATAAAAGGCAAACATGTGAATGACAGGTCCAGTGGCATCTGTACAACAAAAACTGCCATTTTTTTGCAATTACCTCTCCTGGAGATGTTGCCAGCGCTTGTATTTGCTTTGAAATCACAGGATGAAGGTTCGTAGCATTGTGTACCCAAGTATCCCTTTGCTGTAAGATGTCCAGCCCCAAAGGGATCAATTAAAATGGTGATGTTAATCTCTGTCTAAACAGAAGAAGAGGCTAAACACACTGGATATTCATGAGAAGCAGTCAGGAGGGTGGCAGATGACGACTGGTTTGTACTGTAGCAAAGATGGGTTTTTTTTTAATCTCTACATGTTCTGCCAACAAAGAAACCCAGTCAACTTTCCCTGCTAAAAGCTGACAGTTAACAAGATGCCTATATTATCATTTTACTCAGTTTCTTTTCAGTTTCACATTTTACATCTAAGTTGGAAAGGTGAAAATAATCATACTACTTTCAACACAGTTTTCTTGACGATAGTACACTGACCCTGTCCTTACATAGCGTATATATCTTCTTTATTAGCTGCAAGATTTCAAGAAATGTATTCATAGCTAAGTTTCATTCGTGGCATTTTCAGTACACGCCGGTGTCAATGAAAAGTGTGAGGAGTTCATTAAGTTCTGCAATACTTAACACAAGTTCAACAACTCCACTGAGCTCGGTGTGTGGCTTACTCACATATTTAAAGTAAAGTTGAAAGATTTAAAACTTCAGATTTAGTTTGCAAATGCGTACTTCGAATTGGTAGAGATAACAGCCTCTATCTCGGCATATTGTACCTTTCAGAAAGTAGACGACGTGCGCTATAAGGAACTTTTCTGGTGGTGGTGGGCGGGCTGCTTGTTTATATGACTGATTAACCTGGAATGCTCCACTTTATGGCATTAAACGAATCTATCTCGCCTAATACTGGTTGTTTTGTTGCTCAGAAATATCTTGGAAAAATATCCATTCCTACCATGAGCTGGGTCGTCTCTCACCAGATCTGAGCTGAAATTTGCTTGGTTGAACTTGTCTCTATGAAGATATAAAATTCCATAATGTGGGCCAATAAGGCAAAGTATTTAAATCTCCATAGAGACAAGACAGAAAAAGTTCACACCTTAGGATAGTTAAATGTAACCAACTCGGGTGTGTTCTGTTGGAACTGATTTGAAACTTGGCCTTGTGGAACTTATCTATAGAAATATATAATGCCATACTGTGGGGTATTCTAGGAAAAGCATGCACGTGTCCATAGAGACAAGGCGACAAAGTTCACACCTTAGGACAGTTCAATGTAACCAACTACGGTGTGTCAGTTTCAGTGTAGTTAGCTCCACCTTCCACACAGATATAAGGGACTTTCAAAACCCTGTTAGACTGATCTAAAAACTTGACCTTGTGGAACTTATCTCCATGGAGACATATATAATGCCATACTGTGGGCCATTCTAGGAAAAGCATTCACGTGTCCATAGAGACAAGACAGAAAAAGTTCACACCTTAGGATAATTTAATATAACCAGCTAGGGTGTGTTAGCTTCAGTGTAGTTAGCTCCACTTTCCACACAGATATAAGGTACTTTCAAAAACCTGTTAGACTGATCTACAAACTTGTCTGCATGGAGATATATAATGCCATATTGTGGGGCATTCTAGGTAAAACATTCACATCTCCATAGCGACAAGGCAGAGACAACGACTTTCCAAAACTTGTCAGAACTGAAGAAGCTACTTGAACGACTCGCAAAACGTATTCGCTCATTTTCTTTTACTATGGACCGACCTTGACAAGTGTGAGATTACACTGACCTCAACCAGAAAAGTTACACAGTCTATCTTTAAAGAGACTATATATCACAATGAATTACTGTCTTGCCGAAGTCAAAGAATCACATCCCCCAATGAGTTTTGCTACAACCATTGGAGCCGGCTCTCCTGGATCACTCAGCTCTACATTAGTTTGAGTGATATGAGTCAGTGGTGATTCCAACAGCAAATTTCACAGTTGTTCAACAGAAGAGACTCGGGGTGTGCACACAGATTCACATCTTTTACAGCACGAGGAGATGTTGCAATCTTCTACCAGGCCCCAGAGAGAAAGACAGATTACACCCTTCCCCACACAATAACACGTCGGAAAGGTGGGACTAATTTCCGAAATCAAACCATTTCCCAGAAGCCGCCGACAAATAGGAGAAAAATATGAGCCAACGCAGACCGGAAAACAAGTTGGGAGAGTCCATTTGAGGGCGCACAGCTTGACCATCAGTTCAAGTCGGGGAAGTCTGCCGTTTCAGTAAGTAGTATGAAAAATATTATCATCAAAATAAAATCTGGAAATAGTTACTTTTCTCACTTATTTTCCTTTCCGAAGGGTGACATTGTCTGTTTAAAGCTGTACTGTGTAATTTTTCTGATTGAGGTTAGCGTAGTCCCCATAGACTATATATATATATATATATAAATGGACAAAGCTAACCTGCTAACCTCTGCGTTCCAAATAAGTACTCATAGGCGCGATTCTGGCTCCAATTCACTTTACATTGAAAAACGGTGGCCCCTCTCTCTGTAACTGCTGCTGTCACGCTCAACATTTTGATCTTAAAATGTTCATATTAACCCGCTCTACATGATCCTGGTATTGTTATTTCGCTATTGTTTCCATAAATCAAGATATGAACATTAATAACAGACAAATCAGGCGCCTTCTTGTCCTGAGGTCGCTCCTGGTAGTGTTGGCAACAGGTTTGATTGACAGCGTTGCTAAGTGCCCACTGTGCTCTAAACCAGGAGTGCAGGCAGGAAGGGGCGTTACCTTCACCAGCCTCGCTCTGGATTGGCTCTTTGGTTGCTATGATACTCACGGCCAGAACTCGCCCCTATAACTTTTAGCCTCGAGCTTAATTTGACTGGAGCCGATCACTCACTTCCACTTTCAAGTCCATTTATTTACACAGGCTATGATGTGACTCGTGGTTGCTATGCCGACAGCTTGATATGAAGGTTTTATTGGTCATTTACTGGTCTGTTTTGGAGACTGGCTCTGGTGAGTTGAGACTGAGGTTGTTTTGCTCTTGTTCTGGTGTGAGTTATGTCCTACTAGCCTAACCAGAAGAAATGAGACACCAGAACGCTACAATACGACATAATTAAGACAAAGGCATTATTATATCAGATCAATAAACAATTTTAGATGTTCATCAAAATTCAATTCATTCATAAATATTCAAGGTACAATAAATATAATCATTTGACTAAGTTGATCAAGTGAAATATTAATGGCTGACTGAAATACTAAAATAATCGTTAGGTGGAACTTTATCAACTGCTGATCATGTGGTCATAGATGTATTGGTGTTTTTCAGATACTAGAATGTTTGATTCTATTGATTACATTGTACTTTGCTATGAAATATTCAATAAATAAATGCACAGATGTCGAACCTGATCATTTTAATCAATGTCTAGACCTCAAAACTCACCGTATTACAACTAAAATCAGCTTTTAACAATATTCATTCCAGCTGCCCCCATCTGTGTTAAATATAATTGGCCTATAGAATGTTTTGATGTCACCTGAAACCACGAGTCGGCAGTGCTCTCAGTCCTGCAGATGTACTTTGTTGAACTTAAGGTTATCTGTGGCCCTTTGTGTCAAGTGAGTTCTTGATTCTCTTGACCCATTTCATTATGCTCCATAAAGAGTGGCTCCATTGTGCAGCAGAACATAACAGACAGGCCTAAAATGGAATAAAAGAAACGCAAGAGACTTCTGTAATCTCCATCTTTCAATATCTGCAAAGGCAGGATATGAGCTTCTGGTAAAGAATGGGCTGGGCTGGCCAAAGGACATCAGAAAAGAATATAAAACATGACATATGTGCAGGCTATAATGTCCTCGGCGATGTTTCAGACTCATCAAGACTTCTTAAACTATGATTTGATATAGATTTTTATTTATTTTGTTAGTTGGCAATCCCAGTATTCATCTAAAACAGCTTGGTCATAGAAATAGATTAATTATGTCCACCTCACCTCAGTGGGATTTCATTGTAACAAGCAGCAATTTCATCTCCTCGTTTTTATTGTTAAAAAATGTGATACTTTTTTTAACCCAACATGTATAACTCGGAGTTTTAAAACAGACCTATTTTGCAAACTGGACTTTTCAGATTGTTTAACCATGTTATAGTTGTTTCCTTCTCATTGACTCTCTAAAGTTGTATTTGGAGTGATTCGCTTATTTTTAAGACGCCATTTTGTTGATCAATTCCCGCTTTCACCTCCACTGTGACGTAAGCACTTCGTTCTCCAGTTTTATTTTCTTAATCGGTGATATGTGTCGGATTTGGAAACATCGGTTAGTCATTTTGGTACAAATGAAAAATAAATCCTTTGCTTGCGAGTGTGATGTGCAGCTATCCATAGGGGGCGCCGAGAGCATGCAGCGCTTTGTTGTCAACTCCCATTGGGCGCCACAGTTTTCTAACGCAGAAATTAGTGGACGTGTTTCTTTTATTAAGTCGTTTTACATGAATATTGTGATTTAAAATATAACATAATGATCCACGGGTGTCGGAGATTATAACTATAGAGCAGACACAAGGGATAGGGGGTAGGTGAAAACAGATTTTCTGAGGACTCGAATCTCAAATGCGGGACAATACAGGATTACTCAAACACGCATGAATCAATTGAAATAGTTTAGTAAGATAAAGATAAGAAACCACCATTATAACATGGGTTCAATAAAAGTTTTTTGTTCTTATATAATGTCACCATTTAACTGTGTATAGCAAAACACTTGTACTCGCCAAACTGCACATATTACGACAAGTCTCAAAGCAAGTAAAACATTCTAGATATGTGGACTCCACATACCACCCACTGTTATTACAGAACAGTATTGTGCTTGGAAATCACCATTACTGCTGTCGGAACAATAAAATGTATTCTTTCAACAGTTCCGAGGTTACACAACACCAAACTCTCGCTAACATACTGCCGTTTTCAACAAAGAGACGCCACATACTTGTCCAAACTCTGCGCATTCACTGGGACTTGTGTGAACGGCCATATGCTCCAGATCTGAGGAAAGTGTGGGAGGAACAACAATGCTTCACAGTCCACCACCCACGAACACAGTCTACGAACAGGCGGAAGATGCTATGCTAATATGTACAAGACGCTATGTCTCTGTAATCCCTCAGTCCTCCACGTCTGATCCTTTGTAAAAGCCAATTGACAGATTTAACTTAGACTTTTACGAGACGCTATGTGAACATGACCGAGACAAGACTGAGATCCAAATCACAGCTACGTCCGTACATTATATAGATATCTTCTTCCCTTAATGTTTCTGGCGTTGGCATGGCTAATCCTCTGTATTTTAGTCTGTCAGCGCACAAAATAGAGCAATTAAAGATAATCAGGAAGTGTGCAGTTAGCATGCTAGTTGTCAGCTTTACCGTGACAACGAAACTCCAGCAAAACTCAACTCCACTTGTGAGAAAGTTATGAAAAGCGTTTATAAACTCGTTGCGTGTGTCTTGTACAGTGGTGGATGAAGTACTCGAGGTTGTTACTTAAGTGAAAGTACAGATACAGAGGCAAAAAGTTACTCGAGTAAAAGTATCACATGAGACAATGCACTAAAAGTATTAAAGTACATGTTTAAAAATGTACTGAAAGAGGAAAAAGTAAAAGTATTTCACACAAGTGTAGCTCATTTAAGTGTAAATTTTGTGATATTGATTAAAAATTATCCATATTTTGTTTAACACTAAAAATACGAATCAATGTCTTAAATTTGCACACAAGTTTGCTCAAAGTCGAAGCTTGAACTTTAAAGTTTAGTCACAATGTTACCACGAACATAGTAAAAATAACCCCTCAAATCATACGGAAAGTACTTTTTACTTTTCAGTCCAGTTTAAAAATGTAGTGGAGTAGAAAGTACAGACACCTGCTCTCAAATGTAGTATAAAGTTAAAGTAAAAAGTATCCACTGTAAAATGTACTCAAGTAAAGTACAGATGCGTAAAGATTCTACTTAAGTACAGTACTACTTTTACTTACCTTCCACCACTGACCTTGAGTATAGGTTTAGATTATGATAAGCTACTCCGGACATTACATGTTGGTCAGATCCACTGAATCACAGGTTGGCAGTTCTGATTCCAGCTCCCACAGATAAATGTCGTTGTGTCCTTGGGCAAGACACTTAACCCACCCAATCCCCAGTGACTGTGTGCACTGGTGCATGAATGTGTGTGTGAATGGGTGAGTGGTTCCTTGATATAAAGTGCTTTGAGTGCCTTGAAAGTCGAAAAGCTCTATATAAAAATGTGACCATTTACATATGATTGCCTATGGTCCCTCTAATCACCAATCACTTGCAACTGCTTTGTAAAAAAAAAAATAAAAAAAAATAAAAAAAAAAGAAGAAAAAAAAAGATATAAATAATTGATCTTAAATGATTTTTTTTTGATTGACCTTCAATAAAAAAAAAATAAATTAAATAAATATTGATGATAATAACAATAATAATAATACATGACTTTAGTTTAGGAGTTTAGTAGTGTTCCTGGGGTGTAGACCGTCCTCCATAGACACCAAAGCAGGTACTGTATGAGAGCATAATCAGACATATGTGCGTATTCCCATTGGATCACATGTGCTGTTCCCCTGAGCTGTGACAGTGAGCTCCACTGAGGCACAGTTAGCCAGCTGAGGCCTGGCCATATGCCCCGAGTCATTACACAGAATGTTCCCCTTTATACCTGTTGTACCAGCAAGTGTTTTATGTTCACTGTGTCAGAGCACAAAATGCAACGATTAAAGGTTCTATATTACGCAAAATGGACTGTTGTGAGCTTTAAACCATGTTATAATGCCGTTTCCTCCACAAAACCATACCTGGAGTTGTTCTTTTGTTTCATTCACACATGTTTGAGTAACACTTTATCATTAGTCTGTCTCCATCTCCAAAGCTCAAAATGCTCTGTTCCACTTTGTGATGTCATGAAGTGGTAGTTTAAGTTAACAGCTTCTTTTACCTTTAGTTCAGTAGAGATTTGCAATTCCAGAGCTGAGATGATCCAATTTTAGTGAAGGTGTATGGAGTTTAGAAACACAGTGGAGCACTTCCTGTTTCACCACATGACATCACAAGGTGGAACAGAGTGTTTTCCGTTTGAGAGAAGGGCTTGTGTGTTAAACGTGTGAATGAAACAAAACACAACTCCAGGTCGGTTTGTGATGAGGAAACAACATTATCGCTCCAGTTTGTCTCTATAGATACAAGCATACGGGTCAGATCTGTGGAGAAGTCACCCTGCTCACAGTAATAAAGCATGTTTTTCATGGCATTTTTGAGCTATAAAACACTTGCAATTGAATAAAAGCAAAAAATAAATGTGTAATGCCATACTGTGGGACATTCTAGACGAAGAAAAGGAGAAGGAGACTTTGCACATCACTGAGGCAGGTGTGTGGGATGAATGGGAGCAGCCTGATTAACAAGACCAGATTTTTTACAGTGTAACTCTCTTTCACGAGGACTGACAGTGTCCTGGCTCCTTTTGTTATTTCATATTCCAGAGCATAACATCTCCATGGTGACAAGAAGTGGAAGGCCCACACCGCAAAAGAAAAGTTCCATAGTGAATCTTGAGCAACCATACACCTTCATGTTATTTTGATCATGTGTATTCAGACCTTGCTGTCATTTGTCCTCCATGAGCAGAACTCAGGAACAGGGACTTTTCATGTAGTTTTAGGTAAAATAAGAAAATATGAAATACCATAGATGTATCCACCTTATTCTTCTCGTTTCATAGTAGTGGCACTTTCTGTTAAAGTTGAAATGTGTAACTTTTCTGCTGGAGGCTCCATCACCTGCTTGTCTCCATGGAGAAGTTATTGCCTCACCTAAAATGTTCCACAGTCTAGCATTTCTGGCATTTATCTCCATGGAGACAACCATCAGGCCAAGTTATAGGTCAGATCTGTTGAGAAGTGACCCCTACTCAAAATAAGAATATATATATATATTTTTAAGGAGCAATAAAAACACCTGCAAGTTAATAAAAGCAAGACAGACAAGTTTAATGCCACCCTGTGGAATATTTCTGGCAAAAAATCTCCATGCAGACCAGCTGACAGTGGACGCCATAGCGGAAAAGTTACATAGTGCACCTTTAAGCGAGAACCTCATTCATATCAATAGAAATATGTAGAAATCTTGCTGTTAAAATATGACATAAAATGGGCTGATTTGTGTAAAATGTTCAACGTCCATGTACGGAAACAAGTCAACACTGCCCCCTTCTGTGGGAGGCCTGAAAACCGCCTTGAAGTGCGAATAGGCTTATGCAAAATCACACATCCAGAATGATAATCACGGCGCCCATGGCAACTTCCGTAAAAAAATCAATAGGACATTGAATCTCGATCCATAAAAACTAGAGCAAAAGTACATTTTAACTTTGTATTTTTTGCTTATGTATGCATGCATCGACTATAACTTGACTATATTGTCAGTCACTTCCCTGCACTCAAACGACAGCACACAGTACACAGAGTATTTCAGAGGGCACATCCAATCTCAAAGCCCCGCTGTTTCTGCTGCTGTATGAATATTCGGCTTTCAGTTCAGAGAGTGCTGACTTAGGCTCGCCTCGCACACTCCGTCTGCCTTTCAGAGCACTTCATTTTGGGCTAAGCGTCACGCCCATCACCCAAACGCACTTACATATATATTTACTCATTTCTAAACCAGCCACGCCAAGGTCCAGAGGTGCATTTGTCCGTTCTCAGACACAAAATTGTCCTGGATGGAAGCTCTTTTAGCTCTTTTAGCTCTTCACTGCTTTGTATGCACAGTTCAAGATGCGAGTTCCCTCCCATCTGCTTCTCCCTGCCTCTTCCTCTCGTCGAGAGGAAGAGGCAGGGAGAGGCTGTAATGAAATTGCCGAAGACAATCTCGAGAGCCGGCTAAAGTGATAAAGAGAAGTGAGAAGAGGGAAACGCCAAGAAGGTGGAGGAATGTGCGGAGAGGAACAGGTCTGCAACATTAATCGCAATAGAATCAAAATCGCAATTTCAATGGAGTTTGCAAAGGCTGCAGTTGTTGAGGTGCCATCATTTTCTCCACAAACAATTAAATGTACACGATTCTTGTATTCATTTGTCAGTTTCAGGTTTTTTGGTGGTGGTGGTGGTGGAGGGGTAGGAGGGGCTGATGACGCAGGTTGGCAGCCTCGCTTCTGTCAGACTGCCCCAGGACAGCTGTGTCTACAATAGGAGTTTACCATCGCTGAGAGTGGAGTGAATGAATAATGCATTGGAAAGCATTTTAAGTGTCTTGGAAGATGCTAAATACATTTTTTTTTCTTTTCTTTAATTGCAAATCTACATAATTGCAGTGCTTGTTAGAAAAAGCGCATACAATAATTTTTGGTACAGTGGTTCCTCGTTTATCGTGGGGGTTACGTTCTAAAAATAACCCACAATAGGCGAAATCCACAAAGTAGTCAGCTTTATTTTTTACAATTAATATATATGTTTTAAGGCTGTAAAACCCCTCACCACACACTTTATACACTTTTCTCAAACAGGCATTAACATTTTCTCACATTTCTCTCTTGTTTCAGTTCAAACCTTCGTATATTATCTCCCTCTTCCTCGATTATCTCTTTAAATGTGTTGTTCACATGTCTCTGCTCCAGTGGTATCCGCAAAGGTGCCTCTCCGTGCAGAAAAACACTTTTAAGTCCAAAGCGTTTCTGAAATTTGTCGGTGCAGAACGTTTCATCGACATTGTGGGTTTTGTCGGGGAGAAAACTGGAAATGTACAGCACTTCAGAGTCACACTGCGATCGAACATTTATGTAAATTTGTCTGAACACATTCTGTACTGTACAGGAGACACGGCACAGAGGAGACTGATGGACAATGGTCTACAGTCCCTCAGCCAATCAGGACGCAGAACACATTGTGCGTTCATTCTCATTTAAAATTGCACACAAAAAAAAATAAAAATCTGCGAAACAGCGAGACCACAAAAGGTGACCCGCGATACAATGAGAGACCATTGTATATGATCACATTTTTATATAGCACTTTTCCACCTTCAAGACACTCAAACCGCTTTACATCACGGAACCACTCACCCATCCACACACACATTCATACACCAGCGTGTTAAGTGTCTTGCCCCAGGACACAACAACAGCATTCATCTGTGGAAGCTAGAATCACACCGCCAACCTGCGGGTCAGTGGATTGGGCCACTCAACCAATGACGTTTACATCATGTGTGGGATTCAAACCGCCATCCTTCAGATCAGTGGACAAACACTCCACACACATACCAACTGAGCTACTGTCGGCCATGTTTCACATCAAGATAACTGCGTGATATAATTGGCTGCTCGACATGCATTGATTTTCCCCACATTTCCAGAGAGAAACCAGTACAGCACAATGGTAAGTGTGGCAGCAGAAGATGTCAGCATCTGGCTTGTTATGACGAAGTAACCCCACATCATGCACCATACATCATACTGTACAAATTGACGATTAATCTCCATAGTGGGTGTTGTATAGTGGACCTCATGCTGGGAGCCACATATGGAGCTAGTATGTGCCAGGCATTACAGTTACAGTGGGACGCATATGTTCTGAGTGAATATTACACGCTATTTTCTCCTACAAATGTGCAGACGCTCCTCGAGTCAGTGAGCGGGGAGCGAGGGGAGGTGTGAGATTCAACTTCTGATACGCATATACTCACTGGTGGAAGAAGTACCAAAAAAAAAAAAAAAAACTCAAGTCAAAATATCACTTCAAATAATGCTATTTGAATATCACTTCTAATAATGTGATTTATATGTGAAATATGTTGGGGGTTTTTTTTCATTATTATGCTTTTTTTTTTTTTTTTTTTTATACTACGGTACTTAGATAAAAGGAGAAGGAAAAGTACCTGTTTAAAAATGTACTTATAGACTAAAAAAATACAAGTTTTTCACACAAATTTTGAGGTTATAAAGCTTCAAATGAACTGACTTTCTTGCTCACCACAAACAACTGATTTTTTTTTTTTTTCCTAGCTGTTTTTACTTGTATATTTTTGTTTGCTCAAATGATGAATGTGTTAAAAATAAACCCTCAGCGTTTTCCGCAGGTCTCAGATAATAAGAAAAAAATACTAGTAGTGAAGCAAAATAAAAAAAAATATATCCACTATAAAATATACTTAAGTAAAGTACAGATACCTAACATTTATACTTAAGTACAATACTTTACTACATTTGCTTTGTTAGATTCCAGCACTGCATATACTCATGATAAACACAAGTAATACCAATTAGTCAAACGTTAAAGATGCACTATGTAACTTTTTTGCTAGGGGATCCGCCACATTCTTGTCTCCATGGAGATGCCTGGAATGTTTTATCCATCTTTTTTTTTTTTTTTTCAAATACAGGCATTCTAATCTCTCAAAAAATACCTTTAAAAATAGACATTCTTATTATAAGTGGGCTTGCTTGTATAAGTTAAATGACATATTGTGGAACTTTCTAGGTCAAGCGATAACATCTCCATGGGGAATACCTGAGGAAAAAAAAGTATACTATGTTTTCTTAAAGTGATAACATGCAACTTTATGGAGGTTTAAAGTCAACTGTGTGTTTCCATGGAAATAGAAAGTTAAAACTATACTTTGGAACATAATGCATAGAGAATAACACTTCCATAGACACAACAGGAAGAGGAAGAGTACTGGACATATATTCTCTTTTTGGGAAGCAAAATAACAAAAAGCCATTTTTGTTTTTGTTTTTTTCTCCCCCATTTCAGCTCTAGTTTGGCCAGATTTTAGACGTAGACAACCATGAGATCTTGGATTAAATGTTCCCATATCAAAGTTCAACAAGCAAGTGAGATACTGAGTCAGTCTATCATCGTAGTCCCTTATAAATACATTTTATACAGCATTGTTCTTCTGACAGACAGTGATGGCCAACCTACTTTTCATAGTGTGATCAGTGATGGGTTTAAATTCATCACCTGTTATGAAACGAAGGGTGAAGAGTTGCAAGAAGAACACAATTTTGGCAGAAAGGTTGCCTTTAATGACGAAGCCCCGATGTTTTTACTGTAAAATAAAACCTGAAAAACTGCAACTGCACTCCACTCACACCAGCGTTCGATAGTATTTTTCTCCTATTGTCCTAAATTGGGGAGAGAGAGATCGAAGTACCGTTCCGTCTATGTTTTCCAAATTGATAGACTGCCAAGTGCTAGCATTCTCATGTCAAGCACGTTCGCTGATTACCTCGTTGACCTGCGCGCCACTGTCGGAGCTAAATAGCACTTGCCTCGGGTCATCTCAAATGTTCGGTTCCCACTTAAATACTGGTCCCATTCGCGATTACAAAAAGGCCAGAAAAATCAATTGGCGGGATATATTTGTGTAACCTGAATTCTGATGAGTGATGTCGAGAGCTAACAGCCATGTAACCACTGCAGTTTGTGGGGAGAGCCGGCCCAGCGCTAATGCAGACAAATCGATCTGAGCTGACACGTGTCTCCCCCCGACCGGCTCGTTACTGCACAGTCGACGTGGAAACAGCTTCATGTTTCAGAGGAGCAAAGTTACAAGCGTGCAGGCTGGCTATGGAGGAAACATATCGAACCCGCAGGCCGCCGCATTCCAAACAGGAAGTGTCGTGGAGATTATCTGTAAAATAATACCGAAACATACAAGAAGACTGTCTATGTTGGTTTATTAAGTTTGCACCGGTAAATAAATGGTCCCACGATTGACAGACAGAGTTTCTGGGGTAGTCGGCACAGAGTGATGGGGTAAACACATTTATATACTGCCTGAGGTCTGATCCCTTCCCCGAGTACAGCTTACATTTAGATCAGTCTGGCTGGACATTTGAAATTCTTGGCTTAGAGAGGTAACACTTGTACATTAGACAAAGTTTAAATCTGTCAGCTGGACAAATCGTTGTAGGTGTGAAGATGTTTCGCTGCTCATCCAAGTCGCTTCTTCAGTTCTGGTCAGATTGCTGGTGGAAACTCTATCAATAGATGTTTACAGTTTCAGTGTGGTTAGCTTCTCCCTTCAGGCAGATATAAGGCAGTGTCCACCAGCGATCTGACCAGAACTGAAGAAGCAGCTTGGATGATCAGCGAAACATCTTCACTCTTCCAACGATTTGTCCAGTTGACAGGTTTAAACTTCGTCTTTTGCGATGGATCAGACCTGGACGACTGAGAGATAACACAGATGCCTTTACATTAGCATTTGAGTACAGTTAAGGATGATCAAACAATAGACACGTGAAATAAAAACGCAGACGTGTAAAAGGAAAACACAAAGTTACCTTTAGCCATCCTGTGAGACTAAAGGATTAGACAAACACGAGTGTGGCTTTTAACACTTCCTGCAGTGTATCTTGGACAACGGAAAACACGCAATACTAACATTTCGACCACAGAGGTGAGCATGGGCGCGCTTCCGGCTCCATCGACTCTGGATCCAATTCACTTCCCATTGAAAAACTGTTGACCCTCTCCTAACTGAAGATATGAACATTAATAACAGACCAATGAGGCTCCTTCTTTCCCCGAGGTCACTCCCGCTAGAGTTAGCAACAGGTTTGATTGACAGTGTTACTAACCGCTGATGTAGCAGGGAGAGGGCACTTGGCAACGGGAAGGGCCGTTACCTTCAATGGCCTCGCTACAGATTGACTCTTTTTTTGATATGATACTCACCGACGGAATACCCAATACGAAGGTTATCCCTCAGTCATTCAGGTCTGATCCATAGTAAAAGTAAAAGTTCAATCTGTCAACTTGGCAAAAAGATTTAATAAAATTTAATATGGAAGTTTTTGTTTGTTTTTTTGTTTTTGTTTTTTTCTATAATAATATACCTTTATAAATAATATAAATAAATAAACATCAATCCTTCTCTACACCACCTCTTCTGCTATTAAAAAAGATGCACTACGTTACTTTTTTGGTTGCTCGTCTCCATAGCGATGCTACTAATTTGCCTGGAATATTCCATAGAATCACCTTAAAGTAAACTATAACCATCGAGATAAGCAGGACAAGCCCCAAAGCCAAGTTACAGCTCAGGTCTGTGAAGAGGCGACCATGCTCATTAGCAGCAGTTATTTTTGCAAGGTATTTGAACAATGAAAACATGTATAACTTAACAAATGAAAGATAGATACAACAGATACGAAAGTTCCATAATATGATTAAAAAGCTTCAGTTCTTTTACTCTCATTTACTCTCCTCGTTAAGCCGTCTCTATCCAGTTTGCCATCCTTTCCAGGTCCGCTCTTTAACAAAAGCGCAAAGTGATTCCTGCGCTCGTCTCCTGGCGGCCGGCGCTGCCCCGAAACATCGGCTAATCACGTGTATTTACATCTGCTATTCACGTCTCCATCAGGGTGAATTTCAATGACTTTGATTTCTTAAATTCTCCCAAGAGCTGTTCTCAAGGCTCTTCGGCGGCTCCCGTTTCACCACAGAAACACGCCTCACTCCCACAGCGCTGTAATCAAACGCCTAAGTAGCATCTGACGCGTGATTGGACGAGATGATTACGCTGCCTGCTTCATGTAACCGTACGGCCATTTTGAATTCAGTCCGTGAGTAGGTGAAATTGTACAATATTTGCAACTCGCTACCACATAAATATTGCCGTTATTTAGAAATACATACATTCTAATATAAACGATGTGACGTAATGACTTCAAAATATGCAAATGTTGAGATACGTCTGATAAAAATGAGTCATGTCAGCTCAAAATTTAAGAGGAAAAAGCAAAAAAATATATAAAGCTATCACACGTTTTTACATATAACATAATAAAACTGGATGTGAGTTCCATGGTTAGTTCGGTGAGTGTTAAACAATGAGGAGCCATACGTCCTGTGGTCTTTAATGTAGTTTAAGACCAGAAAAAACTGAAAACCCACCTCTTCTCCCTGGCATTTAATACTAGACAGGATGATGTTTCATTGTTCTTTTCCTATGGTTCATGTTATCTTTTTGTTTATTGTTGACTCTATTTATCTCTCTTTCTCCCTCTTTCTCTCTCTCCCTTTCTTTCTTTTTTCTTCCTTCCTCTCTTTTCCTCTTTTCATCTCTCTCTCTCCCCTCTTTCTCTATTACTCTCTCTTTTCCATTCTTCCTCTCTTTTCCTCTCTCCATCTTTCTCCCCTCTCTGTATCTTTCTTTCTTTCATTCTTTTATTCTTTCATTCTTCCTCTCTTTTCCTCTCCATCTTTCTCTCCCCCCTCTCTTTCTCTCTCTCTGTACATCTTTCTCCCACTCTTTCTTTCTTTTCCTCTCTTCATCTTTCTCTCTCCCTCTTTCTTCCTTTCTTCCTCTCTCTCCCTCTTTCTTTCTTCCTTTCTTTTCCTCTCTCCATCTTTCTCTCCCTTCTCTCTATCTGTATCTCTCTTTCTTTCTTTCTTTCTTTCTTTCTTCCTCTCTTTTCCTCTCTCCATCATTCTCTCTCTCCCCCTCTTTCTCTTTCTCCCTCTGTCTTTTCTTCTTTCTCTCCCTCTCTGTATCTCTCTCTGAATCACTCCCTCCCTCTTTCTTTCTTTCCCCCTCTCTCTTCTCCCTGGCATTTAATACTAGCTCATTGTTGACTCTATCTTTCTCTCTCTCCGTTTCTCTCTATCTATCTTTCTCCCTCATTCTCTCTCCCTCTCTGTTTCTCTCTCTATCTTTCTTTCTCTCTCTTTGTCTCTCTGCATCTCTCTCTCCTTGTCTCAGTCTCTCCTCCTCTTCTCCCTCTCTCGTCTCCCTGGCATTTAACACTCGCTCGACGGGACATCTTGGAGTTTTCTTGTTCTTTTCCTCTGTATCGTGTTCTCTGTATATTTGTTTTTTTGACTTTTCTGTGAAACACTTTGGTCAGCTCAAGTTGTTTTACCTGTGCTGTAAAAATAAACTTGAATTGGATTGAATCTGCACACGATGTAGACTCTTAGAACACCATAATCTGTAAGACATGCTCATTGTGAGATGCAAACTGCTTTATTCCTCGTTATCACAGTTACATTTCCCCCCATCACTCTGTCATTACTGCACTGTTGAGCGCAGCGTTCAGCTAAAAGAGGCTAACTGCAGAATTCCACTGACTTGTTAAACAAAACCAGGATCACATTTTTAAAGCACTGTAGCTTTAAAAGTCCTATATTAGACAAAATTGACTCTTTTGGGCTTTAAGTCATGTTATAATGTTGTTATCGCCTCAAAAACAAGCCTGTAGTTGTGTTTTGTTTCATTCACACATGTTTGAGTAACACTTTATTATTAGTCTGTCTACATCTCCAAAGCTCCAAATGCTCTGTTCCACCTCGTGATGTCATGAAGTGGTAGTTTTCAAGTTAACAGCTCCTTTTACCTTTAGTCCTGTAAGGATTGACAATTCCACAATTCCAAGGCTGAAATCATCCAAATGATTCTAGTGAAGGTGTGTGGAGTTTAAAAACACAGTGGAGCACTTCCTGTATCACCACATGACATCACAAGGTGGAACAGAGTGTTTTCTGTTTGAGAGAAGAGCTCAGCATAAATGTGCAGGGTTTGTGTGTTAAATGTGTGAATGAAACAAAACACAGCACCAGGTCTGTTTGTGGTGAGGAAACATTATAACCAATATCAGAAAACAGAGTAACATGAGCCCTTTAAAAACATGAAAAGTAGTACTCGTTCATATGAAACTGCAGCGGTCCAAACTGACACCTCACTTTTTCCTAACACATTCCTAGCATCCTAATCATTCACCGCAGTGAGCTTGTTAATGCTAACACTGTATATTACTGTATATATAAATGGACATAGCTAACATGCTGATCACCATGTTCCAAATAAGAAGTGATCATGGGCGCACTTCCGGCTCCATCAACTCTGGCTCCAATTCACTTTCTATTAAAAAAAACTGTGGCCCCTCTCTCTGTAACTGCTGCTGTCAGGCTCATCATTTTGTTCTTAAAATGTTCACATTAACCCGCTCTACATGATCCTGGTGTTTCTATTTCGCTATTGTGTCCGTAAATCAAGATATGAACATTAATAACAGACAAATCAGGTGCCTTATTAGTTACAGGTTTGAGTGACAGCGTTGCTAAGGGCCTGCTTAGGTTGTCGAAGGTGGTCAAGGTCAAGCCGGCTCTGCATTGGCTCTTTGGTTGCTAGGATACTTGCGGTCAGAATCCCAAATATGGAAATCGGCTCCAAATTCGCCGCTATAACTACTTTTCTTAATGAGCTTCATTTGACTGGAGCCGAACGCTATGGGTGATGCCACACTCACTTAGTCCACTTCTTTATACAGACTATGATCTGTACTGGGACAAAACAAATTTAGCTTAATGAAAAATGCATAGCGCCTTTAATTCATGAATAGTATGTAGTACAATACAGCTTATACGTTTTCCATTACTATGTTCTCGAGAATGCCCTAACTAAAGTCTCACTAAAGGTCACACGCATTTGTTCTGACATTTACCCGCAGCAGGCTAAAATACTTGACCTGTACTAATAGGATGGAGGAGGGAGCTGTGCCGTAGACAAACTGATTCATTGTAGTCTTTTGCCTCCATTTTTCGAAGCTTAACGCCTGACAAGCTAATGACGCAGCCAGGTCTGTGTACTCTGGAACAGCTTTTCTGCTCCGCTCCATTTTTAATTCACAGCTAGCTGCGCAGGCTGTGAATAAGGTCAGCACAAAAGGACTCGGTGGTGCCAACGGGTGGCTGCGCGAACATCTGTGCCTGGGAGAAGCGGCACTTGGCACGACGCAAAGCCAGCTGTGTGGACCCAAGGATGTGTGCGTCCCCCCCCGGAGCCCGCGCCCACACAATACAGCACGGGCGCAAAGCGGGCTGTCACCTCATCACAATATCAGTTTGGTGCCACGCAAGCTGCCGACTGACAACACCTGGGCTCCTGGCTGCTCGGGGAGTGCAGGCCGGGCAGCAGCCAATGGGGGAGACGGGCACTGCCAACTGGACAAAAGTTTGGAGTGACTCGGAGTTTAATGTGCGGTGGCGCCGGCCTGCTTCAGCTGCTTACTGATACAGAGGGAGACTGAGCTGGATGCAAAACAAAGGGTTTGGGATCGCCATGTACTATAAAGACTACTGCAGTGTGCGCAGCTAGCTAAATAGTTAAATCAGACCTATTCTGCAAAGCGGACTTTTCAGAGCTCTTAGTCGTGTTATAGTTGTTTCCTTCTCATTGACCCTCTGAAGTTGTATTTGGGGTGATTCATGTTTGAGTCATCTTTAATCGCTTATTTTCAAGACATCTGTGTAAACCCTCAGTCGTCCAGGTCTGATTCATACGAAAAGACAAAGTTAAAATCTGTCAACTGGACAAATCGTTGTAAGAGTGAAGACGTTTCGCTGCTCATCCAAGCTGCTTCTTCAGTTCTTCAGAAACGAAACAGCTATTGCGGCGTATTCCAATGTACCGACATCGACGTGAGAGCTCCCCAGGGCCCCAGTCTGCTGTACATCTCCATCTCAAATCCTCTAACCACTCCTTTGAAGATAGTGAAGCTCAGATCGTAGCCAGAGAAAATAAATAGTTTGAGAGGGGAGTTAAAGCAGCTACTTTTGTTAGGAAAGACAATCTCTCCTTCAGCAGGAATGGGGGCCTGAGACATCATCTCTCACCGATCTACAACTCCATCCTCAGACCCAGAACAATGAGAACAACAGCAGGGTCGTTAAGGGTTGAATAGGGTAGCTCCAGCTGAAACTGGAGACAGTAGATGTTTACAGTTCCAGTGTCGTTAGCGCTTCCCTTCAGATAGATACAGTATAAGGCAGTGGCCATCAGCGATCTGACCAGAACTGAAGAAGCAGCTTGGATGAGCAGGAAAACGTCTTCACTCCTACAACAATTTGTCCAGTTGACAGATTTAAACTTCGTCTTTTTCCTATTTTCAAGATGCTATTTTGCTGATTATCACCTCCACTGTGACGTACACACTTCTTTCCCCAGTTTTTATTTTCTTAATCGGTGATACTCGTAGGATTCGGCAGCATCGTGTAGTCATTTTGGTACAAATACAAAAAAAATAAAAAAAGGGGGCTGGTCGCTAATGTGATGTGCAGCTGTCCGTAGGAAAGGTCGACAGCATGACGCGGAAATCAGCGGACTTGTTTCTTTTATTAAGTCGCTTTAGATGAATATTATGATTTTAAAAGTGCAAATTGTAACATAATGATCCACGAGTGTCAGATTATAAATACAGAGCACACACAAGCACAATAAGGCTGATGTAACAGACAGGAGGTACGTTTTTATGGCTCGTCAAATCAGATAACTAGATTAACTGCTGTATTTGGAACACACAGTACAATGGAATTCAAATAACTCGTACTTCATATTTAACATTTTCTCATTCATTTTGTCTTCCCCATTAGTTCGCTGCCAACTGGACGAAAGTTGAGAGTGACTCAGAGTTTAATGTGTGGTGGCGCCGGCTGCTTCAGCTGCTCACACTACAGAGACTACGGACTGAGCTGAAACAAAGACTCTGGGACCACCGAGTACTACAGAGGAGTACTGCAGTGTTTCAGGAGCGCTAACATGCTAACAGGCGAATATGTAGACAGTGGGTTTGTTGGCATAGAGGTGGGTTGTACTCAGTTACATTCACTTGAGTAACTTTATTAAGAAATTGTACTTTTCAGAGTACCTTTCTAACAGCGTACTTTTACTCCTACTTATGGCAGTGCTCTTACCTGAGTAAAAGTTGTGGTTCCTCTTCCTGCTGTAAATCTAAAGTGACTTGATCTTTATGTCGACAATATAAAATTATTTGAATGTTTGTGTTTCTTGCAGCTCCTTCAGATATGATTTAGTTTGGCTCATTGTTGTGTCTGTATATAATCTGATATATAATATCAGATTTTGTGCATTATTTTATGTTTTGTCCTTCACATTCACTTTAAATTATAAATCATGTGTTATGTCCCGACAGTTACTCTTTAAGTTACTCTTACTTGAGTAATACTTTTCCTAATACTATTTTTTCTCTTACTTGAATAATTTCTTGGAGCACTACTTTGTACTTCTACTTGAGTAATATTATTTTTAACTAATTTTTCTCTTACTTGAGTAACATTTTTGGCTACTTTACCACCTCTGCATTTGCATGTCTTGTCAAATCAGATAACTAGAATAATCAGATTACTCAGTAGTTAGATCAGATTATTGGTGCGTGTTTGCATCACAGACTGTATGTGAAAATGGCTAACCTGCTAGCCGCCGCATTCGAAACAGGAAGTGAGCATGGGAGCGCTTCCGGCTCCATCGACTCTGGCTCCAGTTCACTTTACAGCACCTTCGTTCCCCGAGGTTGCTCCTGCTACCGTTAGCAACAGGTTTGATTGACAGCGTTGCTAAGCACTCGCTCCCTGCTAAGCCAATGACATGGGCAGGAAGGGGCGTTATCTTCAACAGCCTCGCTCCGGATTGGCTCTTTGGTTGCTATGATACTCCAAATACGAACTCGGCTCCAAATTGGCCCCTATAACCGCTCTAGCCTCTATGAGCTTCATTTGACTGGAGCCGAACGATATGGGTGACACCACACTCACTTAGTCCACTTCTTTATACAGTCTATGATTTACATGCACAAAAGAAATCATTTTTAACTCAATATCTAGCATGTTTTCTTTCATTTTTGTTTGCGTAGTTTGGCCTTTTTGTATAATTTCTTCATCATAACCTGCACCGGTGTGAACAATCAGAGACAAATCAGATTACTCGCTAACTTCAGAAATCAGATAATGATCAAATATGCGGTGTACAGGCAAACAAAGCTGATGAAATCATTTTATTTCTAAACTGAAAAGAACTGAAACATTGGCAGAAGCTGACAGACCAGAAAACTGCAGCCAAAACAAAAGTGTCCTAAGTATAATGACAACAACTGCTGCTGTTAGCTACAAATGAATACAACACAGACCGAGCGTTTAACATTCCAAGAAAACCATTTTGTTGGAGTCGCATCAGGAGATCTCAAGGCTTGTAAAATGACAAATCTAAATCTAATCTAAAATTAAAATTAGCAGTAAAAAAAAAGCTTAATTTAATGATGAAATGCACAAAAAGACCCCGGGCCGCCTCACTCGCTGCGACCTCGTCCTCTCTGTGACCTTGGGCCGGTCCTAACTCACGTCAATCAGAGGCTCAGCTGGTGCTCCCATCACTGCCTTTCTAAATACAACAAAGGCCTATTTTAAACATATCTTTTTTTTTTTTTTTATCCTCTGCAAACACAACAGCCCTAATCACGCTGTTGATTACCACGGCAACCAAACACGGTTTATTCACAGTAAAGCTTTCTGAGCATGTGCAGAGGGTACAGAGACTTTAAAGGGCCCGTATTACGCTATTTTCCGATCTGTTATAATGTTGTTTCCTCATCACAAACAGACCTGGAGTTGTGTTTTGTTTCATTCACATGTTTAACACACAAACTCTGCATATTTAGGCTGAGTTCTTCTCGCTAACAGAAAACACTCTGTTCCACCTTGTGATGTCATTTGGTAATACAGGAAGTGCTCCACTCTGTTTTTAAACTCCACACACCTTCACTAGAATCATTTGGAGGATTTCAGCCCTAGAATTGCCAATCTCTACTGAACTAAAAGTTAAAAAGTAGCTGTTGTAACTTGAAAACTATCACTTCATGACATCACAAGGTGGAACAGTTCACAAGAGTCAGTTCAGTGCCGCTTGCTTGTTACCATGGAGATTTAAATGAATAATACCAAAACACTTTATGATATTACGAATGATTCAGGCTTAGTAACTACCTGATGAGAGTTATAATGTGTTACCGACTCGTCTATCTATCGCCACGGTGACAAGATGCCAACAGGCCATGAGTTACGGGTCAGATCTGTGGAGATGTGACCCTGCACACAATAAGAATGCAAGGAAGGAGTTTAAAAAAAAACATATGCGATTGAATAAATGAAGGATGGATGACTTTAATACCCTACTGGGGAACATTCCAGACAAAGCAATAACTTCTCCACGGAGAGAAGCAAGAAAAGTTACCCAGTGCAGCTTTAAAGATTCACTGCTGCTTGACCAGTGCAGATGACAGGTCTGTTTCCTCGGGAGAGAGGTGTGGGTGAGTTACAGCGCTGTCAGGACTTAAGTGAGAGTTTGGAAGACTCTCCGAGAGGTAAGTAGGTCAGCCTCCTCAGTGATAGAAAACTTCTGTCACAGTCAACCATAAAAATCTTTACTGAGTTTTTCGGAGCTTTAATCACACGTCAGAGAAGCGGAGGAAGAAGAGGAAGAGGAGGAGTGGAACGCTGGGTCAGGACGATGTCTGTGGGGTTTCAGACGAGGTGTCGAGGCGTCGTACGATTATCCATATGTGTGTACATGGATGGAACTGTAGAAGCACACGCTAAGCAGGACACGGCATATTTTTTGATTAAATGCGCTGCGCCTGTTTTTTACCGTCTTAAAAATGTAAAAAACAGAACTAGTTCATTTTAAACATTTGGATCAAAGTAACTCCTCACTTACCTCATGACCATCCATTAGACCCCATTAGACCATCCTAATTACTCACCACAATGACTTTTTACAAGCGTTTTTCACAACTTTCAGAGACAAGAGCAGCGAGATCAGTCTTCACGGTAAAACTGAAAACAACTAGCATGCTAACCGTGCACCTCTTGATACCCTGACAACAAAAGGCTTTATAATTAGATGCAGACAGCACACAGTGGACTTATTTTTACCTCAAGAGCTGCTTATGCGATATATCTGTACTGAGGTTAGATACATTTTGCTCAAATACATGGAAGAAAAATAGCGCAGAGGCCCTTTAACCTGACCTTTGATACGAGGTCACAGACTTTTATATAACAAATGTAATTCTGAAATAGAACAGAGCTCTGTTCAACTGATTTTAGGCGGTCGCAGCAGAAAAAGGTGAAATTAAAATCCATCCTCACGTTAAATGCAGAATTAATGTGTGAAACTTTATAATAATCAGCGCTGCGTGAAGTACTCAGTTTTGTTACTTAAAAGTTGTAAAAAGTTACTCAAGTAAAATTATCACATAAAGAATATACTTAAGTAAAAGTATCACATAAAATAATTTACTTAAGTAAAAGTATCAAATGAAAGAATATACTTAAGTAAAAGTATCACATGAAAGCATCTACTTAAGTATATTCTTTCATGTCATACTTTTACTTAAGTAAAAGTATGACATGAAAGAATATACTTAAGTAAAAGTATCACATGAAAGCATCTACTTAAGTAAAAGTATCACATGAAAGCATCTACTTAAGTAAAAGTATCACATGAAAGCATCTACTTAAGCAAAAGTATCACATGAAAGAATATACTTAAGTAAAAGTATCACATGAAAGAATATACTTAAGTAAAAGTATCAGATGAAAGCATCTACTTAAGTAAAAGTATCACAAGAAAGAATATACTTAAGTAAAAGTATCACATGAAAGAATATACTTAAGTAAAAGTATCACATGAAAGCATCTACTTAAGTAAAAGTATCACAAGAAAGAATATACTTAAGTAAAAGTATCACATGAAAGAATATACAGATACCTAAAGCTTTAAGACTTCAAAATCTGCACAGAATGTTTACTTTTTACTCTTTAAGTGTATTTTTACACAGTTACTTTTATATTTTTACTTAAGTAGGTTTTTTCATGTGATACTTTTACTTTCACTTGAGTATTTCTTTGCTGGGGTATCTGTACTTTTACTACAGTAACAAAATTGAGCACTTCCTTCCACGGAAAACAAATAGAAGTTCAACATTTTTGCGTCAGATGGAGACAGATTTTCCACCTCGTCTCAAAACTGATAGATAGTTTCACAAATGTAAATATTTTATCCAAATCAGTTCCTCAAACTGGCGTGGCTCGAATCACACT
Organism: Periophthalmus modestus; assembly: GCA_019594935.1. Taxonomy (NCBI): domain Eukaryota; kingdom Metazoa; phylum Chordata; class Actinopteri; order Gobiiformes; family Gobiidae; genus Periophthalmus; species Periophthalmus modestus. The sequence continues at coordinate 47,897 of JAIEZT010000188.1, read as the reverse complement.
CTCAGGTCTGATCACTGACTCACAGGTTGGTGGTGCGGTTCCAGCTCCCACAAGTGAATGCTGTCGTTGTGTCCTTGGGCAAGACACTTACCCCGCCTCGCCCCCAGTGTCTGTGTCCACTGTTGTATGAATGTGTGAGAGGTTCCTTGATGTAAAGTGCTTTGAGTGGGGAAAGTGCTATAAAAAAAAACGTGTTTCCCAATAACGCAAATCTTTGGAGTAAAATGAACTAGTGTATCCACGTACTTTTTCAAATTACTGCAGAGAATAGACACACAGTAGCTTGTATAAAGTATAGAGCTATTTTCCAGCCAGCAGCACACAAGTAAACAGCTTGTGTGTTTGGCAGAGGCAGACGTTGCAGTACTAGCAGATTCTGGCTCTGTAACAATCTCATCCTCTATATGACCAACAATATAATCAAGCAACTCTTTGGACTAAAATGAGCCAGTGTCTTCAAATCAAATTACATTCAAGTCTGACCATAGATTATATAAAGAAGTGGACTGAGTGAGTGTGACGTCACCTGCGGCGTTCGGGCTCCAGTCAAATGAAGCTCATCGAGGGTAGAAGTTGTAGCGGCAAATTCGGAGCCAAGTTTCATATTAGGAATTTCACCGCAAGTATCGTAGCAACCAGAGAACCAATCTGGAACGAGGCTGTTGAAGGTAACGCCCCTTCCCGCCTGAAAAGCTTGTTTAGCATGGAGCGAGCACTTAGCGACGCTGTCAATCAAACCCGTTGCTAATGGTAGCGGGAGAGACCTTGTTGAAAGAAGACGCCTGATTTGTCTCTTAAGTATGTACGAAATAAAAATACCAGGATCATGTAGAGCGGGTTAATACAAACATTTTAAGACCAAATTGACGAGTCTGACAGCAGCAGTTACAGACAGAGGTGAGAGAGTTTTCCAACGTAAAGTGAATTGGAGCCAGAGTCGATGGAGGCGGAAGTGTGGGCCCATTTTGTATAGATTTGTGTTTCATGTTTTGATAAAAAGATTAATTTAAAAGTTCACATTTTAAACCTCGTCCACAAGAATCGACAAAAAGACTGAAATATGAACTGACAAACTATTACAAGAGTCACATTTCAGAACATGTTTGTGCAGATCTAAACTACAGGGTTAGATGGTTTTTTTTTTATGCAGAATAAGACTACGTGGAGACAGAGGGAGGGCATCTGACACACAGGGACATTTCAAAACATGATTATACAGATCTAAACTACAGGGTTAGCAGTTTTTATGCAGAATAAGACAGGAGGTTTTGTTGTTTGTGAAGGAAATTATGGTACTTCAAAAACTGCAGCTTTTGCGATTTGCTAATTGCGTTCATTCAAATAGAGATTTGGATTGGAGCGTCGTAGCCAGCGGCCGACAGGTAAACAGACAGTGTTTGGAAGAGCCAGACTTTGCAGTACTAGCAAGTGCAGACAGTGGCTCCAGGCAGTATGAATGACCCCCCTCACCCCCACACAGCCCGAGGTCTTCAGCCTGGACTCTCCGGGCTCCTCTCTAAGTACACTCCCTGGACCAGCCTGACCCGGCCTGAGCAGAGAGGGACCCTGGCTTTTAAACCATCTGCCTCTGCTAACCCTACAGCAGCAGCAGCACTGGCCATTAGAAAACTCCTGTGGATCGGTGTAGCCATGTCCGCATTTCAATAGCATCACTCTGAGTTTTGTACTGGAACCAGACAGGGGGATTTTAAAGATTCTTACAGATTTAAGTAAAGAATTAGACAAAAAAAAAAAAAACATATTACAGAAGTTGCTGTGGACTGCACCATCGCCATTTGGGTTGTATTATTTTGCATGAGGCTGCTGATCTTGGCAGCAAGTGAGTTTTATAAGACTACAGAACCATTTTAAAGCCTCCAGAGATCTGAGCAGTGTTGACTTGTTGCTCCACATAAACACATTGAATATTTAACACAAAGCAACCTACTTACAGTACAATATTTTAGGGCCAAAACCTTCCCCAAAAGGCTGGCCTGGGAATGCCTTGGGGTCCCACCGGAGGAGCTGGAGGACGTGTCTGGGGTGGGGGAAGTCTGGGAGTCCCTGCTTAGACTGCTGCCACCATGACCCAGCCCCGGATAGGCAGAAGAAAATGGATGGATGGACCTTTCCCAAATTCTCCATTGAAAGGAACAGTATTCCCGCATAACCACAAGTGCCACCACACAGAAAGTGCGGTTTACTTGCATTTACAAAAAAAAAAGTGTACCGGGTGGAATAAGGTCACTAATAATGCATAAATACATAGGTGCATAAATACTACAACTGTAAAGAGAAGAATCATAATAAGCAAAATTAACATTCGCCTAAACCAAAAAGGCTGAACATGATGGACTTTTTTCTTCCATTAGGTCGATGAATATTGCAATTTAAAATGTGCAAATTATAACATAATGATCCACGGGTGTCAGAGATTATTACTATAGAGCAGACACGGGCACAACAGGGCTGCTTTAAAATCTCATAAATGTCCATTTTGCATAACGTAACTGATGATGATGTTCAAATGCACATGTACTACAGTGAATTGAGTCATCAGTCATGGGTATCATAGGGATGCAGATCTTAAATTCATACACTCAAAAGAACCATTAAAGGTTCTATATTACGCAAAATTGACTCTCGTGAGTTTTAGTCCATGTTATAATTCTGTTACCTCCTCACATACCTGGAGTTGTTTTGTTTCACATATGTTTGACTAACCCTTTATTATTAGTCTGTCTACATCTGCAAAGCTCAAAATGCTCTGTTCCACCTTGTGATGTCATGAAGTGGCAGTTTTCAAGTTAACAGCTCCTTTTACCTTTAGATCAGTCGAGATTGGCAATTCCAGAGCTGAAATTATACAAATGATTCTAGTGAAGGTGTGTGGAGTTTAAAAACACAGTGGAGCACTTCCTGTATCACCACATGACATCACAAAGTGGAACAGAGTGTTTTCAGTTTGAGAGAAGAACAAAGCCTAAATATGCAGGGTTTGTGTCATAAAAGAGCGAATGAAACAAAACACAACTCCAGATGTGATGAGGAAACAACATTATTGTTCCGCCGTCTGGGATTTAATTTGTCTATCTCCATGGATACGAGCATACAGGTCAGATCTGTGGAGAACTGACCTTGCTTCCAGTATGAAAGTGGTAGTTTTCAAGCTTTTGCCTTTAGCTCAGGGCTCAAATCATGCAAATGATTCTAGTGAAGGTATATGGAGGTTAAAAACACAGTGGAGCACTTCCTGTATCACCACATGACATCACAAGGTGGAACTGAATGTTTATAGATCAGAAAATACCAAAATATGAGCCCTTTAAGAGATAGCTACAGGATCACTACGCTTCACAGATTAACATCAGCACAACAAAAGCCAACGCAGCTAAACGCTCCACATTGTAACTTCCATCAGAACCTATTGTCTGAACTATTAATGCGTCCTGTTTGTCTCATAGAAATAATGGGTTTGGTATGACACGTTTTTGCAACAACAGCACATTGTTAAGCTGATTTCTTTCAATTCTGGTTCACGAAAGATTTTTTTTTTTTCTTCTAAATGATTTAAAAATAGCACTGGTAAAATCTGGGACAAGTGCGAGAGGGAAGAAAGCCCTCCACAGCGGCATTCATAATAAGAACCTGCTCTGAGCTTATAAACAGCGTGGTGCCGGGAGGGTTAAACCTACTTAATCTGATGGAGTATGATATAATTGTACTTAGATAAACGAGAGACGGCTTCTTCAATTTGAAAGAAGCGGCTGGGTGTGAAGTGAATGGGACGTGATTGGTTCTTGTTAATATGACACATCAATGCACTGGGCTGGAGCCGCGAGGGGTTAAACTGTCAATCTTAAGTAGAATAGATTGGCTTCTTACAATGTCATTCTTTGTTAATTGTGCATAATTTGACTGCTGGGAGCGATGGAGAGTCACTTTTGGCGCGCCTTTATAAAATGAGATTACAGTTTGACAATTTGAGATGTGGGAATATATAAATGTTGAGATTGTATTATTGATCGGGGCCGAGCGTCGCAGGGTCCCTCAGCATCTGGTACAATACAAAAATATCACGCTAACATCCGTATATGCTGATGGTAAATGGGCACACCCATTCACACGCACATTCATGAACCCGTGGGGGCGAGGTAGGGTAAGTGTCTTGCCCAAGGACACAACGACGGTGCGAGCTGGCTTTATAACAGAAATGTATGTCTTATCCCTTCTACAGAAAACTCTTAGTCTTGCATTTTCAGCGTGTTTACTGTTGCTGATAAACTACGCTGTTGCTATGGGTGATTTTCAGATTTTAGGAAGTGATGATGCCATATTGCCAGATGGGGGCGAAAGAGCTAGTTTTTTTCCTAATGATACTTTGCAGTGACATCAGGATGGGGATGTTGTACATATATCTCTAAGGTGGAATCTTCAGCAGTTACCATGGTGACACAATACACACATAAGTAAACGCTGTCAAAGAAGTTTTAAGATGGTTTAAATACTGCCAGATGAGGGCGCAAGAGCCAGTTTTTCTTATTAATACTTTGCAGTGACATCACGGTGGGGGTGTTCTACATGTATCTCTATGGTGGAATCTTCAGCAGTTACCATGGTGACACAATGCACACATTAGTAAACGCTGTCAAAGAAGTTTTAAGATGGTTTAAATACTGCCAGATGAGGGCGCAAGAGCCAGTTTTTCCTATTAATACTTTGCAGTGACATCAGGATGGGGGTGTTCTACATGTATCTCTATGGTGGAATCTTCAGCAGTTACCATGGTGACACAATTGCAGACATTAGTAAACGCTGTCAAAGAAGTTTTAAAATGGTTAAAAAAAAAAGGATTTGAGCAACACATCTTCATGGTCCTGTTTAAGAGGAGTTTGATTTTGAGTGAAATGCCAGCGTGACTAACTGGAAAAACTGTAGGCTAATGCTAGCTAGCTTGTGACTGTAATATTATTTGAGAGGGACTTGTTTAACACCACAAATCAGCTCACTTGTTGTAGTTCAGATAAGTCAGCTCTTTCTGCTCAGATTGCGTTAAAATAAAGATTCAATCAAAGTCTAGTAGAGCTTCAGACAGAGCAGTGCCTACAGTTAGCATCACTCCCCCAGGGAACAAAGTATCTATTGACTGCGCTGTACTTTCCTACGAAATATCCATCGGTTCATTCACAAATGTTGAACCAGCAATGTTGAGATTATATGAGAGAGAGAATGTGCAAATGGAGTGAATACAATGATTCGGAAATGGATCAGAATGAACTCCTTGTGTGTTTCTATTTGCCTCGTGATGTGCTCTGAGTATTCCCAGGAACAAGAGGTCAGAGAATGTTCTGCTGCCGATGGACCCTTTAAAAAAAAATAAAAAAAATTCTAAATTCCATAAATCAGGCAACTGCGAGCAAAAGTGAAATGGAACATAATGAATTTTAATGAGAAAAACGAGAATTAACCACAGAACATCTCAACATTTGACACGATGGGTTCAGTCAGCCTGGGTTAAGTGTCCTGCCCAAGAACACATCCATCTGTGGGAGCTGGAATCGCACCGCCAACGTGTGAGTTAGTGGATCTGATTTGCTCTATCGATGATGTTAATGTCAAGAGTGGGATTCGAACCCGCCAACCTTCCGACCTGTGGACAAAGACTCTGTCAACTGAGCTACTGTCTCGCCCAACATTTTTTAATTGATGAAAAAGAGGTTTTGAGGTTTTACTGGACAAGTACTTATAGAAATATAGTTTAGCTGATTCTTTTTACTTTATCTTCAGATATCCTACACATTTCACCATAAATTAAACTTTTTGTGAAGCTCAAATACAATTTTGAGGTTTGGAAACTTGTATTGTAGAAGCAAACTAACTGATTCTTCTCACCTCGAAGTTCAAGATTGCTGTTTATTTTTGTTATAAAGACTTATGAGCATTTGATGTGACTTCAGCTAATCATCGACAACCCTCTACCTGCTTCATTCTTCCTCCAGAAAGAGTCTACGAGCAGCGAGCGTCGAGAGCGGTCCACTTAAATAACCCGAGGAGCTGTTCAAAGACGCTAGTTAGAGCGATGGCAACGCCTCTGATCCCATTATCCGTCTTCCTCTCCTCATAATGTTCTTTCCCTTCTGCCCCATTGATTGCGGCTCCTGCATGTTGTCATTAAATCAATGTTTCCCAGAAGAGGAATGGTTTGTGTATGAACAGACCTGCCCTTACTATCCATGAGAGGGCAGCGACACGGAGATGGATCAGGACGAAACTGGAGACGGTTCAGACGAGGAAATGTAGCCGCCTGCCTGCTCGTGTTCTTGTGTTAGTTATGCATGTCCGAATAGGAAAAACACTGTACAAGCTACTTCTCCTGTCCTCAAAATACCTCAAAATATCATAGTATGGCATTAAACCTACCCATCTCCTTGGAGACAAGTAGGTCGGTGGAACCCCTACGCCAAGTCACAAGTCAGGTCTATGGAAAAGCGACCTTTAGTTATAAATGCATGTCTGAATACAAAAAATGACTACAACTTGTGCAACCTACCTCTACTGTCCTCCTCAGCTATGATATATCACCTCAAAATATCACAGTATAGCATTAAACCTGCCTATCTCCATGGATACAAGTAGGTCGGTGGAACCACTAGGTCAATTTACAAGCCAAGTCTGTGGAAAAGCAACTCTGCTCACGATAAGAATCCATGTTTTTCAAGGTATTTTTAAGCCATGAAACCATCTGTAGTGAAACAAATGCAAGATACATACATACAAGTGTAATGCCATACTGTGGGACATCTCCACTGTCCTGCTCAGCTCGGATATCAGCCGGGCCCATCTCAAAATATCAATACGCCAATATATTGCTACAGACTTCTTGGCACTACGTGTATTGATACAAAGAGCTGTATTGCAATACTTTTTTCATTATAATTTTATAATTTTATTATAATCGAGTTATGCACAGAGTTTTCTGCTGGCACAGTTCTCATGGCTAAATCTGTAGAGCTGAACGAGCGAGTTTTTCATAAATCAATTGTGTTCTGATTAGGATGTTCTGATTCTAATCACCAACAAAGATAATCACAATTATCTCACCAAAATGTGCAGAAAAAAACAACTTATCCACAGGGGAGGGGACGGAGGGGACAAAGGGGTCTGTTGTCCCAGGCCCAAAAGGGTCTTAGGGGCCCAAAATTGAACCCTCTGTCTATTAATTTGTATTAGAGGGGGGCCCATGTGTGGTTTATTGCCCCGGGCCCCCAAATTTCTGTTGCCAGCCGTGCTTATCCATAAAATTCTCTGCTAGATCATATTTGTTTTCATTTTAATAATTATCGTGTTCATTAACTGCAATTCATAATCATTAACTCCAATTATTTTGGCCATGATAATCGTTACGCAAAATTTCAGTATCATCCCATGCCTAATTCTGATATTAAAGCCTCTTTTTCAGATTTTTTCCCCCCCGATTTTATCTTGCCCCGGTACATCCATCCATCCATCCATTTTCTTCCGCTTATCCGGGGCCGGGTCGCGGGGGCAGCAGTCTAAGGAGGGACTCCCAGACTTCCCTCACCCCAGACACGTCCTCCAGCTCCTCCGGTGGGACCCCAAGGTGTTCCCAGGTCAGCCGAGAGACATAGTCCCTCCAGCGTGTCCTGGGTCTTCCTAAGGGCCTCCTCCCGGTGGGACATGCCCAGAACACCTCCCTAGGGAGGCGTCCAGGAGGCATCCTGAGCAGATGCCCGAGCCACCTCAGCTGGTTCCTCTCGACGTGAAGGAGCAGCGGCTCTACTCCGAGCTCCTCCCGTGTGACTGAGCTCCTCACCCTATATCTAAGGGTGCGCCCAGCCACTCTGCGGAGGAAACTCATTTCGGCCGCTTGTATCCGCGATCTTGTCCTTTCGGTCATGACCCAAAGCTCATGACCATAGGTGAGGGTAGGAATGTAGATTGACCGGTAAATCGAGAGCTTTGCCTTTCGACTCAGCTCCTTCTTTACCACAACGGACCGATACAGCGACCGCATCACTGCAGACGCTGCACCGATCCGCCTGTCAATCTCGCGTTCCATCCTTCCCTCACTCGTGAACAAGACCCCGAGATACTTGAACTCCTCCACTTGAGGCAAAGGCTCACCACCCACCCGGAGAGGGCAAACCACCTTTTTCCGGTCGAGAACCATGGCCTCAGATTTGGAAGAGCTGATTCTCATCCCAGCCGCTTCACACTCGGCCGCAAACCGCCCCAGTGCCTGCTGCAGGTCCTGGCTCGAAGAAGCCATCAGGACAACATCATCTGCAAACAGCAGAGATGAGATCCTGTGGTTCCCGAACCAGACCCCCTCCAGCCCCTGGCTGCGCCTAGAAATTCTGTCCATAAATATAATGAACAGAACCGGTACAGATACTGTATATTTCATAAGCAGTTCTTGGGGTCCAAACATGTCCGCTGCGTACTGTCTGCATTTAATTCCAAAGCGTTTTATTGTCTGATAATCAGGAGGTGTGCGTTAGCATGCTAGTTGTTGTTAGCTTAACTCTGCACTGGTCTCTAAGTGTTGTGAAAAGTGCTTATAAACTCCATCCATCCACATTTTCTTCTCATCCGGGGCAGGGTCATGGGGCCAGTAGTCTAAGCAGGGACTCCCAGACTTCCCTCACCCCAGACACATCCTCCAGCTCCTCCGGCAGCGATCCCAGGCCAGCTGAGAGACATAGTCCCTCCAGCGTGTCCTGGGTCTTCCCTGGGGCCTCCTCAGGGTGGAACAAGCTCGAAACACCTCACTAGGGAGGCATCCAGGAGGCATCCTGAACAGATGCCCGATGCTCTCAACGTGTAGGAGCAGTGGTTCTACTCCGAGCTCCTCCCGTGTGACCGAGCTCCTCACCGTCATAAACTCATCACGGTGAATAATTAGGATGCTCTGAATGCATAAGGTGAGTGAGGAATAAAGTTGTACCACTGCAAAAACTGTTTAAAATGAACTAGTTCTGTTTTTCCGATTATAAATTCACACGTAGCTCATTTCAGAAACGCTGCACTGAACATAAGGCCAACTGAGGTATTCAAAATGTAAGAGAAGTAGGTAGACAATTACAGAAGGGAGGAGGGATTTTGATGACGGTGTATTTCTATAAGCTCAACACTTTATATTTAGGCCTACATTTATGCTCAAATTGCACTTACTTGCATTTTAGCTGTCAAATACAGTCTCAAAGCAGAAAATGGGCGCAGAGATATTTTACCCAGACACATCAGATCTGGCAGGAAGACTGTGGCACTGACTCTTTTGTATTGTGTAAAAGTAAAAATAACTGTGATATTTTCGAGCAGGTGAAAGATTAATAGCATTAAGTGGTTGGTTTTGAAAAGTATAAGCTGCATCCAGGGTCCTCGGTTCAATGTAAACTAATTTAAAATAGAGTCATAAAAGGCGAAGCTGGTGATGCAGTTTACTTTCTATAAGCTGAAACATTCCATTGTTTCTTTTCATCATGGCTGACGTTTATGAACAAATTGCACTCAGCGATGACTCAAATGCACTTATAGAGAGTAGATGGAAGAACGAAGGATGAGCACCTTTCACCCGAAATAAATGCATTACGTCGTCTGTTTTTATTTATATAGTTTTATGTGTTTTGCTTTGCATCAGCATAAAAGTATTAAATGGAAAAAGGTCAAAGAAAATATGTAAATGTGCACTGCATATGTTTTCTGGTCTGCCACAAGCCAATGGAGATGTGAAATCAGCCTTATTGTGTTTGTGTCTAAGACAGAAGTGTCCAAGCTTTTTTCACCGAAACATATTTGAAGCGGAGGGCCACAGACCAGAGTCGATACAGGGAGTCAAATGGTGCATTTAACACGGATCTGACAGAGACATTGTGCCGTTAATAAGACTTGGAACATTATTTTTAGGTCTGAGTCCCAATGCGGTGTGATGTTATTGAGGTTATAGAGGTAGGATTGCTTCAATTTGTACAAAAAATATCTCCTGATCAATTGGGCCAGTTTAGGAGGAGGTGTGAGGGCCAAAAAAAATTGATTTGAGGGCTGCATTTGGCCCGTGGGCCTTAGTTTGGACAGCCCTGGTCTAAGATATAATTCTAATCTATGACACCCGTGGATCATTATTTTAGAATTTGACATTTTAAATTGCTATATTCATCTAAAACGACTTAATAAAGAAACACGCCCGCCGACTTCCGTGTTAGAAAACTGCGTTGCCCAGCGGGAGCTGCCGTCGCCATAAACAACATCACAACAAAGCTCTGCATGCTGTTGGTCCCTCCTATGGATAACTGCACATCACACTAGCGAGTAGCAGGTTTTTTTCTCATTTGTATCAAAATGACTACACAACGCTGCCAAATCCTATGAGTATCACCGATTAAGAAAATAAAACTGCAGAACGAAGTAAGTACGTCACAGAGGGCGTGTAAAAAGCGGGTAGATCGGCAAAATGGCGTCTTGAAAATAAGCGATTAAAAATGACTCAAACATGAATCACTCCAAATACAACTTCAGAGCCTCAGTGAGAAGGAAACGACTATAACATGCTTAAAAGATCTGAAAAGTCCAGTTTGCAGAACAGGTCTGATTTAAAGCTTTGCCTGGAATGTTCCACAGTACAGCGGCACCACTCGGCCAACTTCAGAGTCCACACATGTAAGAAATAATGCATGTTTTTCAAGTTCAACATTTCAGGCAAAGCAATAACATCTCCACGAGCAGGTGACGCGGCCTCCAGCAGAAAAGTTACATGGTAAACCTTTTAATAGGGTCAACTGTGTATTTATTTATTTGTAGTGCCCCTATGTTGTATACTCGTCCTCGTCTGATTGGTTAGAGGGAGGCAGAGTCACATGACCACTCGTCCCGTGCTCGTCCCCTTCTCGTCCCGTGCTCGTCCCGTGCTCATGCTTGGGTTGTCCTGGAGGCACACAGCAGGTTGGACGCACACCTTTGTTTTGCACACGGCACCACCTGTCTCAATACTGGACACACAGAGCCAGGTTCTGATTTATGATTTATGATATTTGTCCAAAGGCTGCGGGCGCTTCTGTGTCAGCGATGGTACATTAAACAAGCCGCGGAGCCAACAGAGGAGTTATATAGAGACGGTACGGGGTGTGCTTTGCCGTAAAATATATATTGTATTTTTTTTCCTTAGGGGTGTCAGCAATGTATGTTATTATTACTATTATTATTACTATTCATTATTACTATTTATATATAACAAACTAAATGTACCTTGAACTTTGAAGTATTCTTCATCTCTCTGCGTTGAGAGGCTAGGGACCATAGACTGGATATATAAATGGACATAGCTAACCTGCTAGATGCAGCGTTCCAGATGTGAGCACGGGCCCGCTTCCCGCTCCATTGACCTCATTTTACTTTCTCTTTACATTAGAAAACTGTGGCCCATTTTTCTGTAACTGCTGCTATTAGGATCGTCATTTTTATTTCGCTATTGTGTCCGTAACTCAAGATATGAACATTAATAAGAGACAAATCAGGCGCCTTCTTTCCCTGAGGTCGCTCCCGCTAAAGTTAGCAACGGGTTTGATTGACAGTGTTGCTAAGTGCCCCCTGCTGAACTAGTGATGCACGCAGGATGGTGGTTTATCTTCAACAGCTTTGCTCCAGATTGGCTCTTTGGTTGCTATGATACCCGTGGTCGGAATTCCAAATATGGGACTCTGCTCCAAATTGGCCGCTATAACTGCTCTAGCCTCGACGAGCTTCATTTGACTGAAGCCGAAGTCAAATGAGTGTGACGACAGCAACTATGGCTGTCGTCACACTCACTTAGTCCACTACTTTATACAGTTTATGCTAAGGGATGTACTGACTAATATGAGCGCTATGAATTTTGCTGTTGGAGGGTCTGCCGCCTGCTTGTCTCCATGGAGATGCTATTAATTTGTGTAGATGTTCCCCAGTATAGCATTACATTTATCCAGCTCCATTGCCTCACCAGCTAGTGCCTTCTACATTCTGATCGAAAAAAGAACATATTTTACCTGAGAACTTTGGTGCTTTCATTGTTGATTCTGCAAAAATCAGCCGTTTCTCAGTCCTTTTTTTGTTTAATTTTTTACATGTAAGCCGCCATGTTTGTTTTTGACCAGGACGCTCTCTCATTGGTTAATCCACCTGTCAATCACACCCTCTGAAATCAAGCAGACAAGATCCAGCTCCGGATCCACTCGTCTTTGTCAAGTTTTGTCTAAGCGCGCGGTTCTGGCTGGCCCGGGTAACCATCTCCATGGAGACAAGCAGGAGGTGCAACCAGGGCAAGTTAAAGGTCAGATCTGTGGAGAGGTGTGCCTGCAAACAGAACACGAATGTATGCTGTCAACAGGGATTTTTGAGCTGGAATAAAGGAAAGATAGACATTCCAAGCAAATAAATAACATCTCTATGGAAACGAGCGAATAGCAAACCCTGGAAAAGTTACTCAGTGCATCTTTAATTTGATATAGGTAAATGTACAGTATGAAGGGAGTGAAATGGAGCGGTTGCATTATTTTGACATAGACCAAAGCTATCTTGACCAAACTACTAAAAAATAATGAGAAAAAGAATACTTGAGCTATTAGTGAAATGATTTTGTGGAGCTACAGTTTATAGCTACAGCTCTATAAATGTCTGCCATAATGCGAGCGGACCATGCCGTGCCTTGGCAGAGGTCCTATTCTATTATTGTAGATGGACTTTTCATTCATAACACCTGTGCTAATTACACTATGGAAAGAACACAGGATCCCAATGTAATTTCACATTAGACTTTTTACATATTCTTTTCCAGTCGTATATGTAGGTCAAAAGCTTTCCGTTCGCACGAAGAGAGATATCACTCAACTTACGCCCGCTCCCCTGGCACATTCGCTCTCCCCAATGCAGCGTTTGATTGTCTCCCAAAGCTATCCATTATCATGTGCTCTGACACCCTGGTATAGGCAGAGTGGGCATGTCAGCGTGCACAGATCCGCCGCAGACTTCCTGACAGGTACTACTGATTTTCTCTGTCTCCCTACTTCATCAACTCTCCTCCCCAGTCCTGCATTTTGATATGGCAACCCAACGCTGCCCTGTACAGTGGAGCTCTTCTGCCATCAAGTGGGCACATTCAAGTATTTCTACCACATTTTTTGCTGCTTTTGTAACAAGACATAAAAAAAAAAATGTATAACAAAAATCTAATTTGGCTGTTTGGCATTGCACACTTTCTTCTTAATAGGTTGGGTTCACATGACATCAGCACATTGTTGAATCCCTCTAGTTTAAACTGAGCTGGAGATAGGACAGAACTATGTGAAAATTTGCTTTGTAACTGTCAGACTGCAGATGTGTTAACCTGGTTTATGGTTAATAGCTCTGTAATTGCTGAGCCAGGCCACAAAACGAAAACTGGCACAAAGTTTGATGTCTTCTTTGTCAGTATAAATACAAAAAGCTCAGGAAGTGGTGCCATTATTTAACTACAGAATATTATATATATATAGGTTTGTGAAATTAATAATAATAATAATAGTAATAATAATAATAATAATAATAATGATAATAATACTAGTAATAATGATAATAATAATAGTAATAATGATAATAATAATAGTAATAATGATAATAATAATAGTAATAATAATAATGATAATAATAATAATGATGACAACAATAATAATAATATAATAATAATAATAATAATAATAATAATAGTAATAATAATAATAATAATAATAGTAATAATAATAATGATGATTATAATAATAATAATAATAATAATAATAGTAATGATAATAATAATAATAGTAATAATAATAATAATAATAATAATTTAAAAAAAAAAGAAAAATTAATGAGTCTTAAATATAACTTTTCCAGACGCTCAAAGTTGCTATAAAATTTGCATTATTCATTCACTTCACGCTCGGTGGTGATACGCTTTTACTGTAGCCATAGCTGCCCTGGGACATACTGACTGAAATGAAACTGCCAATCTGTGCCATCAGCCCCTCTGACCAACACTCACACACACCACATTCATACCAGGCAATGTGGGTGAAGTGTCTTGCCTGAGGACACAGCGACAGTTTTGCCACTAGCGCCCCACTGTGGTATTCCCAGCGGTCTCCCATCCGAGTACTAACCAGGCCCGGCCTCGCTTAGGTTCTGAAATCTGACGAGATCAGGCTTTGACAAGGAGGTCCGGACACAAATCCCTAAATACTATGAGAACAGGCAACATTTGGGGATTTCTATTTTGGATATTTCAAAGTCTCTCATAGAGCTACATAAGCCCTTGCCCACCATCTGAGATTGTGACAACATCAAACTCGAGGACGTGAACGCAACCTGTTCTGTGATAGAATGTGAAAACTGTCAGTACAAATAAACAAAAAGAAACAGAAAGTGGTGTCATTATTCTGAAAAAATTAATCTGACTTTAAATCAGACATATTGTGCTTGTTTGTGCTCTATAGTTATAATCAACGACCCCTGTGAATCATTATGTTACAATTTGACAAAATAGTAAACCTCTCATAGAGTTATATAGACTTTATGAAATAGTAGAGCGTGATCTAATTGGCTGTCCCTGCACGTTCTCTCCCATTTAAGTCTTAATTCTCCCAACAGTAACGAGCTCCTCACTACACGCGCAAAGTTCAGCAGGCCAGACACAAAGAAGAACCCAGATTAGCCGTGTCTTTTGTTTAGCAGTGAAAAAGCAGAAATTCACCGACTGTGTCCAATCTGGCAACCCCCCTTTGCGCTTAATTAAAGAATCCCAAGGGTGCCCTTATCAGTAATGGACTACGCTCTTAATGAGGCTGTTATTAAGTCGTTTTCCACCTATGGCATGTACTCAGATAATGCCAGGTCTTAGTTAAATCCAATTGCAGACCGCTGTGAAGGTGCTGTTGGATCTGAGTGCACATGCAGAGTTTAAGGCAGGAGAACAGGGGATTAGCGGAGGAAGAGGTATGACTTCTTCCGCTTCTCATGAGATGGCTTTTATTCTTAGAACTGCAGGCTGTTAATATAGATTTATACAATTTTTTACTACTGGTGTTGGAGTAGTATGGAGTAAGTAAGGTTAATTTAAACCACAGACAACAGGAGAAAGAAAAAATAGCTCTTGACATAAAACATCATTGGTTGAGCGGTTAGATCTACTGATCCACAGGTCGGCGATGCGATTTCAGGTCCCACAAATGAATAATGTCGTTGCGTCCTTGGGCAAGACGCTTAACCCACATCGCCATTTACCATTTTAATACAAAGGCAAATAAAAATGTAATATTAACAGGTCAGATACTACATGCCATCGTATCTCCAAACCATAACATCTCCATGGAAACAAGCAGGTAATGGACCTACCATCAGAAAAGAGACGTAGTGCACCTTTCAGATAATCATTTTTGTACTATTTTTGGTCTACTTTGGATTTTCAGGTGTGCAAAGCATTTTAACAGAACGACATTAGCACAAAATAAGTTAAACACGTTCTAGTGATGCAGTCAATGAATATAATGCCTAAAGACATCAGATCTAACACTTCTACTTCTAGCACTTTTATGCAGTAACTCCCTATATTTTCTCTTTGTAAGAAAAATAAAGGAAACATATAAAACATCTTATGATTTCATTTGTAAAAGGTTTAGCTCAGGGTCACGGAATGTCATAAATCTGAGAAAATGAACCCACAAACCCATCAGTTTCAGAAATACTGTAGGTTTAATGGAAAAGAGAAACATGTGAATGAAAGATATTTACACCAAGGTTGCTGTACTGTTAAAGGAGTCACTCAAACACTATACCTTCACATTCTTATATCAGAGGCTCAGGTCCTGAAGGGTGAAAGCATTTTAAAAACATTTTCTTTGTTTGCAGACAGAATGCCCTCATAAAAAGTCCTGATAAAATAATTAGCTATCACGCTGACTATAGTCTCTGCAAACAACAGGTAAACGGCCTGTACCCGATTATCAATTATATTTCAATTCATGTGAGCACGATGTGTCTTGCCCCAGTACAGATATATTGCAGCAGCTTTTGAGGTCAAAATAAGTCCATTATGTACTGTCTGCATCTAATAATATGTTTTATTGAAATAAAATGAGGAAGTGCCTGGTTAGCATGATAGTGGATGACGACAAAACTCATGCTAAATGCTAAATTGACTCTTGTGAGCTTTAAGTCGTGTTAAAATGTTGTTACCTCGATGTGTTTTGTATCATTCACACATGTTTGAGTAACACTTTATTATTAGTCTGTCTACATCTCCAAAGATCAAAATGGTCTGTTCCACCTTGTGATGTCATGAAGTGGTAGTTTTCAAGTTACAACAGCTACTTGTTAACTTTTCTTCAGTAGACATTGGCAATTCCAGGTCTTAAATTATCCAAATGATTGTAGTGAAGGTGGATGGAGTTTAAAAACACATTGGGGCACTTCCTGTGTTACCACATGATGACATCACAAGGTGGAACAAAGTGTTTTCCGTTTGAGAGAAGAACTCACTCTAAATATGCAAGATTTGCGTGTTAAACATGTGTGAATGAAACAAAAAACAACTCCAGCTTTGTTTGTGATCAGAAATAGTGTAATACAGGCCCTTTAAATGTGAAATTAAAAACGATGGCATTTCGAAAGTGTAGGCTAATAATTGACCAGACTAACCAACATCACCATATTGAACTATCTGAAAAACGGGACTACTTCTGCACTTTCTCCAACATGCCTCTAAACATGGACTAAAGTCTGACTCATAATAGTGGACAACAGCCCGACAATATTCTCAGTGAGTAATGAGAATAATTCTTTGTCTGAATATGAAACAGGCAAGACAAAAAGCCCTATTATTTTGCAAACACATTTAGCGTCTGACAAAGTGCCGGCCTCACTGCGGGCTCAGGTGCACTCTGTCAAATCAATGAGCCGCTGATTTACCAAATAAAACAGGCGTGATTAAGAGGGGTTAGACAGGGGCTGGACCACGCCATGCATCATTGTTTATACTGGCAGCTGCATTCTAGCACGTGGGAGGGAACAGGGAGAACATGTAACCGCTCAACACCTCCACATCGGCCGCTATTTGTTTCAATTTCCGTATTTTATTCCTAAACAGACAGATTCATGTTTTGGAATGAGCAAAGATGCATTTCAAACTTCAAAATGGGTCTAAAGAACGTTACAAACACATAATAAACACAAAATAATATTGCTCACTTATCTAATGCATTCTGAACATCCTAATTAATCACCCTGATGAGTTATAAGTGATTAAAAAAAAAAAAAAAAAAAAACAAAAACAAAGTTGCAGAGGTCAGAGGACATTTTTGTCTACCATGCTAACTATGCACTCCTGACTATGACGGAATGATAAGCAGTTACCATAGCGACGTAATGCACACATTTGCAAACACAGTGCATGTTTTTAGATCGAACACTCAAGAAGAAATGCAAAATGGATTTTAAAAACATATTTTCAGGAGTTTGTGATCTATGCAAATATTTGTGGTCCAATGCAGGTGATTTTCAGCAAAAAAACAGGTGAGAGTTGGGCGTTGGTGACTGTGATGTTAGTTGAGAGGAAGTTGTTTAACAGCACAAAAACATGTCATCTGTGGTATTCCAACCAGCGTATTTTCCGGACTATATCTCGGCCTGGGGTAAAAGTCGCATCAGCTAAAAAATGCATAATACTGAAGAAAAAACATATAAAAGTCACACTGGACTATAAGTTGCATTTTTTGGGGACATTTACTTTACAAAATCTGAGACCAAAAAAAGACATTTTATCTTTAAAGGCAAGATATTATAATAGTAACAATAAAATAGAGAACAACAGTCTGAATAGCAGTGCAGCACGCTAACATATAGACAACGAACTGAATACATGTCTGGTATGTTCACGTTAGATATTAACAGTTAATCAGATACACTACGCTAATGTACTACTACTAGCAAACACTTACAATATAACATAAGCTCTGGTTCATATCACATAAAAACACAAAACTGCACATGAACGCATGGAAAATATACGCCACTTTAGCCTGCTAGCAAACAAACCAGTGAACTATATTTTACTTTTCAATTGTTTCTTGAATAGTGCTCTGTCGGGTCAGACTTCACATTAGCGTAAAAGACTGAACTGCCCTTCGTATTTAGGCTGAGTTCTTCTCTCAAACTGAAACCACTTTGTTCCACCTTGTGATGTCATCATGCGGTGATACAGGAAGTGCTTTACTGTGTTTTTAAACTCCACACACCTTCACTAGAATAATTTCGATAATTTAAGACCTGGAATCGCCGATCTCTTCTGAACTAAAGGTAAAAGATAGCTGCTAATTTGAAAACTCCCACTTCATGACATCACAAGGTGGAACAGAGCGTTTTGAGTTAGACAGACTAATAATAAAGTGTTACTCAAACATGTGTGAATGAAAGAAAACCCAACGAGGTAACATGACTTAAAGCTCACAAGAGTCAATTTAGCTTTTAGCATGCGTTTTTTTCGTCAACAACTATCATGCTAACCAGGCACTTTGCGACCTTAAACTAGACTTATGATAAACTAAACATTTATTATCAAGAGTGCCCTCGTGCAGCTGTAAGTGTGACAATAACGAAGATGTGAAATTATGTATTTTAATAATTCCACATGTAAGTCGCAGCCTCGGCCAAACTATGACAAACAGAGTGACTTATACTCCAGGAAAAAAACGGTAAGAAAGTAAGTATGCTCAGTGTAAAACAAAGCTCAGATTTGAGTCTAACTTGAGCAACAGAGCTTCAGCTAGAGAAGTGCCTCTAACCCCCCCCCCTTACCCCTGGAAAATGTTGATGACATCAGCTGCAAATTATGAAATCTGTGTAGTACTGTGTCAGCTATATTCCGGCACAGTACAACAGGGGGACAGGGGCCTATAGACCTGCGTAATGGTCAGTAATCTTTCAGCGTAACCAGGCCTGTCTCTAAATGCATCGCTGGACACAAGCTGCAGGTCGCCTCTCTGCACACAAGAGCTGGAAATGGGTTCCTCTTTGTCTGAAATGTAACTATTTTAAAGTGCAGCCAGGCCAAGAATAGTAGTATTGATGTTTGAAAAGTACAAGTAGCAAGACAGCACCAATTCTCCATTATGGATTGAAGCCACATGTTCTGATGATTGCCTCTAAAGACAAGTAGAGCCCAGCTCAACCTGTTTCTACATATTATTTCCATAGACTGTACAAATAAATGGAAATAGCTAACCTGCTAGCCGCCGTGGTCCAAATAGGAATTTAGCATGGGCGCATTTCCACCTCCAACAGACAAATCAGCTGCCTTCTTTCCCTGAGATCACTCCCGCCGGCATTTGATTGGCAGCGTTGCTAGTCGCCTGCTCCCCGCTAAACCAGAGGTGTGGGCGGAAAGGGGCGTTACCTTCAACAGCTTGGCTCCGGATTGGCTCTTTGGTTGCTAAGATACTCACGGTTGGGATTCCTAATATGAAACCCTGCTCCAAATTCACCCCTATAACCGCTCTAGCCTCGATTAGCTTCATTCGACTGGAGCTCAACGCTATGGATGTCGTCACGCTCCTTCAGACCACTCCTTTATACAGTCTGTGAAAATTTTACGGTTAAGATTGAAGTTTTAGAGAGAAAAAATATGAATAAAGATGGGTTTTCAAAGAAGATTATTTTTGAATTCAGGACTGAATTTAGTAAAAACTCATAACTTTTACACAGTTCAGTTCTTACAGTTTAATTTGTGCAGTGGGAAACGCAGTAAACAGTTTTGTGCTTTTATGTTTGAAACAGATTCCATGGTGTCTTCCAGGCGAGCGGTAACTGGGATATTTTCCACCTCAAACTTTTAAAAACGCTCTGGTACGCTGTTTCAAATGGTAATTCCCAGACATGGCTGAGGGACTCTAACTTCACATGTGAGATAAACTGATGTATTACACAGTGCTAAAAAGTGACACTTAACACATCTTTAGCCTACAGTTTAGGATTAACATTGTTCACATACAAGTTAATCCAGCTGGAACTCAGTCAGGACAGATCTCATGACATTGAAGTGGGAAATAACCAGCCAACCTAGAATACAACATAATATTCTTCAAGAGACAGTTAAGAGTCTGTGGAATAGTGATACTGGCCATACTGCCTTGTCCAAGAAGCTAATCAGGGCCGGGCCTGGTTAGTATTTGGACTGGAGACCACATGGAATATCAGGTACCACCGAGGGGCACCTGTTTCATCCTTAGGCAAGACACTTAAACCACATTGCGTACTATGAATGCAGTGTGTGCATGAGTGAGGGGTGGTCAGAGGGACTGATGGCGCAGATTGGCGACAAGGACTATTGTAGGTGATAACCCACACCAAAACAAGAGCAAAACAACAGCCAGTCTCCAAAAACAGACCAGTAACTCACGAATAAAACCTTCACATCAGCTTGTCGGCATAGCAACCAAGTGTTACATACAAAAGCAATTACAGTAACAACATAAACAGTTAAAAGAACAATAAAAGGGGTCAACTCTGAACTAAACACAAACTATCAGATCATTGCAATATTATTACCACTGCTAGCTGTTCTGTTTAATTCAATGACTTTTAAATAGCACATTAAAATAAAACAACTGGACTATTTAGTTTCAAGCTTTTTACTTTAGGCTCTAGTGCTAATTTCCACCTGCCCTCCCTGCGCGGGATGGTGTCAGAGTTCATCAGATCACACATTAAAAAATCCATTAAAATTACCAGAAAATTTATTTATTTATTGGGCAGTTATTTACAGGCACTCATTTCATATGCGGCAGTGATTAAATTGACAATTTATGAAAAATATATGTATGTGAACGGTGCCAGTGCCCATCTCCTTGGGCCACTGATTTGACTGGCAGTTGAAACAGTTATATATTTCACCGTACGCTGCACTGGGGTATTTTACCAGACAGCAATATTCACATTCAATTTGACATCAAGAGATGGACCGGAGCTCATGCTTGTCTGAAATGCTCAAACTGCCCCGTGAGAGCCGCGAGAGCCGTAGGAGCCGTGAGAGCGCGCACAACCGGCCGATACAGAACAGCAAATTAAACCATCACACAGTGGAGGAAAGATAGGGCCATTTTAGCGGACCGCTGCGTCTGCTATTGCATCCAAATGACCCAAGTGAAAACACCATTTTGCATGTCCGCAGATAGCCTCGAGGTGTATTTGATCAGACCTAATGCACACTGCTGGATCCTGCACAGGTCCTGGGTATATTTACAATAACAGATAAGAAATAGTGTCTGTTTGAAAGTCCTATTCCTTTTCCCCCATGTATCTGAGCAAAATGCGTCTTCCCTCACTACAGCTCTATTGTAAAGCAACTCTTCAGGCCAAATATGTCCACTGAGTACTCTCTGCATCTAATTATAATCGTCTGATAATCAGGAAATACGCCTTAGTATCATAGACTATATATATATGGACATGGCTAACCTGCTAGCCGTCACGTTCCACATAGGAAAGGCTCACGGACCTGCTTCTGACTCCATCGACTCTGGCTCCAATTCACTTTCTATAGAAAAACTGTGGCTTCTCTCTCTGTAAATGCTGCTGTCAAGTTCGTCATTTGGTCTCAAAATGTTTGTATTAACCCGCTCTACATGATCCTGCTATTTTTACTTCACTATTGTGTCTGTAAATCAAGATATGAACATTAATAACAGACAAATCAGGCGCCTTCTTTCTCTGAGTTTGCTCCCTCTACTGTTAGCAACAGGTTTGACTGACAGCGTTGTTAAACCAGCGGTGTAGGTCGGGAGGGGCGTTACCTTCAACAGCCTCGCTCCAGATTGGCTCTTTGGTTGCTATGATACTCGTTGTTGGAATTCCAAATATGGAACTTGGCCCCTAATTGTCCCCTATAACCGCTCTAGCCTCGATGAGCTTCATTTGACTGGAGCTGAACACTATGGGCAACGTCACACTGACTTAGTCCACTTCTTTATATGGTCTATAGTCAGTATGCTAGTCGTTACCTTACTCTTCGCGCTGAATAATTACAATGCTTGGAATGCACAAGTTAAGTGAGGAATAACTTTGGACCCTCACAAAACATTAAAAATGGACCAGTTCTGTTTTTTCACATTTTTAAGACAGTAAAAATCAGTGCCTTTAATATTGTTAAAGCATCTACAACCATGACTGAAAGCTTTTAAATACATTTACTGTGTGTGTATCATATTTATGCCAACTCCAGAGACTCCTACTCACTCGGATCATTCAACTGTGGAGATTTTTTTCTGTACTTAGCAGAAGTCCCAGAGTCTACAGCAATGCATTTTTAATGGGCGGTCAGCTACAGTGTTTAGCTGTCTGTGAGTGCACTATCAAAACGGGACTGGCTCCACTGGGGTCTTTTACAGCACCTGGATCACACTGTATCAGCTAATGGGCAGTGTGAGAAAGAATACTTTAGTTATACACTACTGAATTCCTGCATTATAAAGTACTTTATAATGTTTTCTGTTACAGGGTCAAGTCAGAGTACTGCATTCTGAATACTTGTAAGTTGCATTATATTATAGTTAAAATGAAGTGAACATTTTTTGCACCTTGCATGATTTTGCACCTTTTGTTCTCATATCTATTGCTTTTATTTTAGAAAAGTAACTATTGTCTGGATACCACCAACTGACAGAGTAACTGTAACTCAACATGAATATTCTGAATACTTTGTTTCAGTACATGTATTTAGCACAGACTGTATATATAAATGGACATAGCTAACCTGCTAGCCGCCGCGTTCCAAGTAGGAAGTGATCATCTGGGCACTTCTGACTCCATCGACTCTCGCTCCAATTCATTTTACACTGAAAAATTGTGGCCCCTCTCTCTGTAACTGCTGCTGTCAGACTCTTCATTTTGGTCTTAAAATGTTCGAATTATCCCACTCTACATGATCCAGGTATTTTTTATTTTGCTATTGTGTCCATTGTATCAAGATATGAACATTAATAACAGACAAATCAGGCGCTTTCTTTCCCCGAGGTCATGGTGCGGACAGGAAATGGTGTTACTTTCAGCATCCTCTCTCTTTGGTTGCTACAATACTCGGAACTCGGCTCCAAATTCACCCCTATAACCGCTCTAACCTCGATGAGCTTCATTTGGCTGGAGCCGAACGCTATGGATGACGTCACACTCACTTAGTCCACGTTTTTATACAGTCCGTGGTATTTAGTTAGTTCAATAAACCACATAATTAGTGGTTTGGTTTATGCTACCACACTATTGTCTTAAAGGGGAGATATGATGAACCTGCCTGGAGATGTGAAAAATCCTGCATATTTAGTCCATCTCCTTATCCATAGCTAAAAATGCTGTGTTCCACCTTGTGACTTCATCAGGTGGTAATCCAGCAAGTGCAGTCCATACATCTTTACCAGACATGTATGTTTCAACTTCCCCACTGCTCATATGCGACATAAAAGTGGCCATCATTGCGCCCCCTGCTGAAAACGACACCATTTTGTGGACAGACTGAATTTGATTTATACAAACGCCATATTTTAGGCAGCAAAATATGAAATCCCCATAGAAAGTTTTCAATTCTGAATCAATCTTTACAGTGAAATCGTCTGTGCTGCTGGTAAAGCTAACCCCAGAAATGTCAACACGCACAAGCTAATTTTGGCCAGCCAGGAATAATCCATTTTGTTTGGCAGACAATATAATATCAGTGATACAATAAGTGTCAATGGTGAAACCAATGTCACCAGAGTGTTATTGGGAGCCAGGCTTTCTCTGTGAGTCATGTTGACACCTGCAGGAGGAAGGCTCTGTACCAGTATAGACAACCCTATATTCTCTCAGACCTCGGCCTTCATCAGTCAACAACTTTTTTTTTTTTTTTAGCAGTTACACACAGACAGTTTGGATTTGGTGAGGCGCCTTTATGTACTACGCCCCAATCTCAAGAACTTTCTGCAAACTACGTTGAAGAACACAAAAGAAAGTTTCAAACCAGACTTGAAACATTTTTAAAAATGATTTTCAAACAGTTTTTTTCTGATTTTACCTCATTTTTGCTCGTATATATTTCGTGTTACTGCATGATTTGAAATGTGTTCTTGAAATGTATATTTTTATTGCACTTTTTACTATTACGTTAGCGTTTTAAACTCAGTGCAGTAGGGCTCTTTAAATAGCTAATTCAGTAATGTTTGTCATATGAAATGTGCTATATAAATACAAAAGTTATATTACGATACAATACCACCTTAAAGGAGCTGTGGCCTGTAAGCTTACTGCTTAAAACCAAATGATTCATGCGATGCTCATTCTACTTTCTGATTGGATAGCAAAAGACAAAGTTTAAATCTGTCAAGTGGACAAATCATTGTAGAAGTGAAGACGTTTGGCTGCTCATCCAAGCCGCTTCTTCAGTTCTGGTCAGATTACTGGTGGACACTGTCTTATATCTGTCAGAAATGAGGGGCTGAAAATGGAAACAGCTATTGGCTCCACTTTCAGCTGAAACTAGACTACTCAACCATTAACGACACTCAGAGCCGGTCCCTAGCCTTTAGGGGGGCCCTCTCCACTTCAGTGCCACCTATTCATATTTGACAACATTAAAACATAATAACAACCAGTTGATAAAAGACCGAAAATTCTAGAGGCTCACAAAAGCAATAGCCACAAGTATAACAGTATAAAAACATGTAAGGAAGGGGGTCTGCCAGAAACATTTTTAAATTCTGGCACATTTAAATGTGTTCCAGTTGACTAAAATGGGCTTACATTTCTCATAAAGTGCAGTACTGGATAGAGTAGCCAAACAAGGGTACACTAACTTCAAAATCATATCACTCAAGAAGTACAAAGTAGTGCTCGAAGTTAAGAGTTGCATAAGAGAAACAGCCTGGACAGGACGTCAGATTTAAAATCATCAGATTTATAATCATCAGATCATTTGGAAGGACTGAACATTAAATAAAAAGGGATTTTAGGATCACATCATTTTTATGTTTGTTGTCAGGCTTTGGATGGGAGATTTCGCCTAAATGCGCATATTAAATGAGTGTGGATGCTGTACTCGTAACCATCAATGAGCTGCCGATACCAAAAGCCGATACCACTGTAGCTGTGCTGCTGTTTGAGGCTCACAGCTCGCCTCTCCACAGAGCAGATCTCTGGACATAAAGCTGCACATTAAACACAGCTGTGATCATATGTGACTGTCACATGACATGTACAAATATTTAGGACTCTAAAGGCGTTTATAGTTCACAAATGATAGTAGCAGTGCTTGTGTTTACAATAGTAGCATGCTAACATTGCTAAGTGCGCTGGTGTTTATTTGCTTGTGCTGCGATGTAACTATTATAATGGACAAACACATTTAGACGAGTTCAGGGCTTTTAAGAGACGTACAACAGGAACATAAGTGTGAAAAAGTGGCCGTGGTACAAGTAACACAATAGTCACTGTTATGCTAGCAGTGGCTCTGTAGCACTTAGCGTGTTAGCAGTTAGCTCAGAGGAGCGAAGTCTGCAAAGAGGAAGCGGTAAAGCCAGGTGCTTTAGACCAGATCTAAATAAATTATATTTGAATTATACCTAATTACAGTGATTTCAGTAGATAAGTATTCTAAGATGAAAAAGTGGCTATACTATAAAATTAAATGAATTAGACTCACTGCTATGATCAAACACCAGCAAAAATAATGTCTGGTATCGGTATCTTTACTCAGTATCGGCGAGTACTCAAAATTAAGTACTCGTTTGCAGAACATGGTATCGGTGCATCCGTATTGAGTCGTTAATACTCAGGAGTCGTTCACAGGTCGTTCTTTCGTCCAGCAGATGTAACAGAGGTTTCTGCCATAACCAACGTTGATGTGACACAAGAGCAGTGACACTTTTAACCAAACTCACATCATCTGACCTTTAGAGACAAAAGGACGAGCCACAACCAAAAACAGCCAGTGTAATAAACGGACTCACCTGTGTCCTGTCCCTCTGAGGTGTGTCCTCTGTCCCTCTGAGGTGTGTCCTGTCTGCACATTTATACACGTCCAGCCTCACTGTTTTATCTGCAGGTCCAGTGGTGTAAAATCATGGCATACTTCAAGTCTTCTCTGAAAAATCCTGTCCCCAAACGATCTTCCTCTGGGCTCTTCATACATTGTCCCATCACTAACTTAAGTCTTTTAGTCTGTAAAACGTCCACTCAAATGTCCCACTGCTAAATCAGCCCTCCCAGGGTGCACCTGGAGGGGAGGGGTCCTTCACATGGGTGTAAATACGTGGCTGTCCACACCACTGCCCGATTAGAATATAAATGTAGGAGGCACATATCTAGCTAATGGAAATAAAACTCATCTAGTCGTGTAAGAAGGATATTTAGACTAGTATACTGTCATGATCCCTGCTCCTGTTTTGCCTCCTGTGTCTCCTCTCCCCCTCCCTCACCTGCTTGACTCCAGAGCTGGGTGGAGCCCTGGCTCCTCCCACACACACCTGCAGCCCATCAGGGCAATTAACACAGCTGCAGGAGCTTAAAAGGAGCCAGGACCCAGCTCTCCTTGCCAGGTCGGCTGCTGATCGTCACCCTGCTGCTGATTTTCACCGTGTGTCTGCGTGCTGCTCACATCTCTGTCCTCGTGTCTCTGCTGTGCTTCCTGTCTGTATCCTGCCTGGTGTCCTACCCGTGTTCTTCGACCCCGTCTCCCGGTACCGGCTGTGTTTCCCGTCTTGTGTTGTTCCCTGCACCTCTGGACCCTGACCTGCACCCAGCTCCTTGTATGTTCTCCCGTCACTTTGTGTTCTGTCAATAAATTAATCTTGCCCCGAGTCCCGCATCTTTGGTCTGCCTCACACCCCTCATTATGACATATACATACTCGGGCACCGTTTAGTTTTCAGAAAAAAACGTTTCAATCATTATTTTAAATATAAATGTATGGGCTCTTGGGGGCCCTCTGGTGGCCTCGGGGCCCTAAGCAACTGCTTAGTCTGCTTATAGGCTGGGCCGGCCCTGACGACACTGCCATTGTCTTCATTGTTCTGGGTCTGAGTTGACCGGTTGACAGGTTTAAACTTCATCCTTTGCTATGGATCAGACCAGGACGACTGAGGGTTTACACAGACTTCTGATTGGATAATTGTCTTGAACCAAAACACCAAATTATAACAGAAAAAAACAAAAAATAACATACCCATCGTGTCCACTGTTTTTGTAATGCTGAATAAATCATCATTAGAATTTTCATATCTTACATATGGTTTATTTAAAGAATCATATGTAAGGGCAGTGGTAAGTGTTCACCCTCTAAGCTGAAGGTTTGCGGTTTGAGTCCTGCTCTCGACATAAAAGATCATTGGTCAGATCCAGAGACCCACAAGTTGCCGTTGTGATTCCAGCTCCTTTAAATGAATGCTGTCATTGTGTCCTTGGGCAAGACACTTAATCCAACTCCCCCCAGTGTCTGTGTACACTGGTGTATGAATGTGTGTTTGAATGGGTGAGTTGTTCCTTGTGGCCTAAGTTGGCTACTATGCACATGGAGGGATCTCTCTGGACCTGTACAACATCAGGTACTGCAAAATTGTGGTAATGAATGCTGTCGTTGTGTCCTTGGGCAAGACACTTTACCCAACCCCCCCTCCACCACAGTGTCTGCGTACTCTGCTGTGTGCATGTGAGAATGAGTGTGTGGAAAAGCACTATATCAAAATGCGTGACCATTTAAAGAGTCCCACTGCAGGGAGCTTGCACCACTAAAAGCTAACTGCGCAAAGAGAAGCATAAATCTTTCTCGAGATGTGCAGACTGCCATCGTAATTTGTCTCTCAGTTAATGCTAAGAATTTAAATGGCATATTTGAATAATCATACCCTCATCGTTGGAGTAAACCTGCAATAGGACTGCTTAAGAAAGTTCATCTTTGTACTGCATTCTCACCATTCTACCAATCAAGAAAAAAAATCTCGCTGGCTACTTCCTGAAGACCACTTTGAAGCTGCATTCACTGTCCATTCGACGATGGGATCTTTTAGTTTCATTATGAGTCTTTCAGAGCAGACGATAGCAGTCCGACTAAATGAAAGAATGTGAGCGCATTGCAGCGTGATGATGGGCTTTTAAAATGTTCCAAACTTCCAAATGCATCATGGGAAATCACAACGCCATACGTCTTCATAACCATAAGCTCCTCTCGGCGTCGGCGAAGGCTCTCCACATGAACAAGCAGTTAATTTAGCGAACTGGGAGCGATGTATGTGAGTATATTCAGAATTCAGCCTGTCACACTCTACCGCGGCAAAATCTCCATCAGGACGCAGAGAAGTCATTTGGATTCTCTCTGTTTCGCACAAAAATAGTTTCAATTATTTCCAGGCCATTTGTGTTATAAATGGTTTAGGATGGATGTAATGGATGGGTGGACTGATAGCACAAGTTGCCGCAGAACACCTGTCTTTGAGAACTTTGGAGACGAGAGGGATTCTGCTTTGGTGGGTCTGTAAGTAAATAATTTAGATTTAATAGTTTTGTTTTTGCGATAACGTATGGCTGCAGCTGTTCTGTATAAAGGACGCATGCTATTGATATATACATCAGTGGATAGGCATCATGCTAATGTCTACAGATGTGGAAACTGAATTAGCATGATGTGGGTGTGAATTTAGATCACTTTTCAGGTGGTAGGTTTGCTGCCATAGTGAGTGTGACGTCACCCACAGCGTTCGGCTCCAGTCAAATGAAGCTCATCGAGGCTAGAGCAGGTGTAGTATAGTGGTGAACTTGGATCCCCCTTCCATATTTGGAATCCCAACTGCAAGTATCATAGCAACCAAAATCTAGAGAGAGGCTGCTGAAGGTAATGCCTCTTCCTACCCGCACCACTGGTTTAGTAGGAAGTGGGTGGTTAGCGACGCTGTCAGTCAAACCTGTTGCTAAGGATAGCGGGAGCGACCTCGGGCAAAGGCGAAAAAGACTGGTCTGTTATTAATGTTCATACTTTGATTTATGGACACAATAGTGAAGTAAAAACATCAGGATCATGTACAGTGGGTTAATATGAACAATTTAAGACCAAAATGACGAGTCTGACATCAGCAGTTACAGATTACAATTCACTTTCAATGTAAAGTGAATTGGAGCCAGTGCTCACTTTGTATTTGGAATGCAGAGGCTAACAGGTTAGCTATGTCCATTTATTTATACAGTCTTTGGCATGGAGACATTATTGCATTGTCTGATATGTTCCGCACTATGGCATTAAACTAAGCTATCCAGTTACAGGCCAGATTCTGTGAAGAGGCGATCGTGCTAACATGAGGAATGCATGTTTCAAAGTATTAAGGATGTATATGGTTTTAAAATAAAACACCTGTAATTTAATTAATGCAAGATGGATACATCTAATGCCATTCTGTGGAACATTCTGAGCAAAGTAAGAACATTTCCACAGAGACAAGAAGGTGGCAAATACTCTCACCACTTATTGTATTGTACAGGTGTGCCACGAGTATGTAGCAATTATTTATTTATTTATTTTGTGCCTTTCTATGTTCCAGATAAACATAATACATACATACATAATATATAATATGTAATACATACAGTGCATTTGAATTACTCCAATAATCTGCTTTTGGTCTCCATCTGCCTTTCCGCTTCACTAACCGGACTAAAAATAATAATAATTGTGTGTGTGTGTGTGTGTGTACATATATATATATATATATATATATATATATATATATATATATATATATATATATATATATGGGCACCTGCAGTTCAGACAGTGAACCACAGCAAAGCATGTATATTTGTACTTAAAAGTACTGTACCTGACTTTTACACACATCTCTAATTTTAAATGTTTTGCAGCGTTCCAAACTTATTCCTTGTCTCCTAACACATTCCGAGCATCCTAATTATTCACTGCAGCGACTATATAGTCACTTCTCACAACTTTTAGAGGTCAGAGCGGAGTTATGCCGTCACGCTAAAGCTAACAACAACTAGAAGAGTCTTTATAATTACTCTGTAAAAGTGAGCGGGAGATATAACACAGACCCACTGTACAGTAATATGTTACAGTAAAGTCAGTCTGCAGTACTCTATATGATAATGTACATGCAACATACAGTACTCTATGATACTGTACATGCAACATACAGTACTCTATGATACTGTACATGCAACATACAGTACTCTATGGTAATGTACATGCAACATACAGTACTCTATGATAATGTACATGCAACATACAGTACTCTATATGGCACTGTACATGCAACATACAGTACTCTATATGATACTGTACATGCAACATACAGTACTCCATATGAAACTCTACATGCAACCTACAGTACTCTATATGATACTGTACATGCAACATAAAGTACTCTGTGACACTGTACGTTTAACATACAGTACTCTATATGATACTGTACATGCAAACATACAGTACTCTATATGATACTGTACATGCAACATACAGTACTCTATATGATACTGTACATGCAACATACAGTACTCTATATGATACTGTACATGCAACATACAGTACTCTAGGATACTGTACATGCAACATACAGTAATCGAGGTATCAGTATAATTCATTTGTACAGTGATTTATTGCAGTAACACAATACTGATACTGCAGATGGACTTCACAGTACTACAGTACATTGAACACACAGTATCAATACTGTAATAATGACAGTAATTATTACACTAGTGATACTGTAATATTTTTCAGTAGCACTGTACTGGACTGTACTCTACAACAAATTACAGTAAAATGACTGTTTATTTTACAGTAATTTGGTGTAAAAAAAACAGAACGTTGCCATATTTTTTCACTATTGAGTTCAGGAGATTAAACTCAGGTCATACAATGAAACACAAATGTGCTCCAAAGATCATACAAACACACTCATCATTTGTACTTTAGTGCAGCTCTTGTACAGTGGGACAAACATCACACTGAGATGATCTGCTTTAAAATGGATCAGATCTGTTCATGAACCTTTGAATCTGCTCAGTATGAATCAACCAGACATTAAGAAACAAAAGGATGACTTTCTTTTCAGATGAGACCTTTTTACTGCTGTGTAATAATCACTGTATTGGCTGGAGAAAGTGAGTGCATCAAGTCTGTGTATTTATTTATTTTTCACAAAATGTCAAAGTAATGCTACCAACACTTATGGCATATACAAAAAAAAACAACAACAATACACTTATTTTCTTTTCACAAATTCCTTTTTACAACAAAAACCAAAGTAAACCATTGAACAAAACAGTCCAATTTCCAATGTCCCTGATGAATAAAT
Source organism: Periophthalmus modestus (assembly GCA_019594935.1). NCBI lineage: Eukaryota > Metazoa > Chordata > Actinopteri > Gobiiformes > Gobiidae > Periophthalmus > Periophthalmus modestus. The sequence goes on along the minus strand of JAIEZT010000188.1, from coordinate 16,524 downwards.
AAACAATACAGGAGACGAGTTCTCTCATTTGTCACAGCATCCTCAGTTGTTCAGGCTCAGGCAGATTCAGAAATGGCACTTTGATCTCAAAATATGACAACAGAAAGATTTAGTCATTTAAATAATCAGAAAGTCAGAAATTCACAGAAAGTTCAGATAAAAATACAGTCTGCAGATAGTCCACACACTGGTCTGCTCACAGTCCAACCCAGAGGAGTCAGGTTAGTGCAGGCCACAGAACCAGGACCTAAATGAGATTGAGATTATTATCAACATTCTGACATATCTGAACAATAACTTTCAATATTTAATTTTGTTGAACTAAAATCTGTTCTGAGAGATATTGAAGAGAAGTGCAGTCTTTCCTTCTGTCTTCCATCCATTTTGAAGTGAATCTCTCCTCTGATTGGTCATTTTTTCCCACTTAAAAAAAACACTACTGTAATATCTGAAGTAGCCTACTATTAATCTCTTCTGTGATTAGTCAGTTTTTCCCACCTAAAATCACTACTTTAATAGCGTACCACCGCAGCCTATCTGTACTGTATTATTTCCAGTGGCATTACTCAGGGCTCCACACAGGGGCCGTTTTGTTTTCTGTATCTGAACCACGACAGCAGACTTTAAAACTTTGTTCGTTTTACCTCTGTCAACTTTAAAAAACTCAGTCCAGAGTTTTTTTGTTTTTTTTTTACAGGATCAGTGCTCATGCTTTTAACACTTTATATCTTTAATCTCTGAAAATGTTTCACTGGCTCATGTTTCACTGTTTCACATTATGACTGAGTGTGAGTGTTTGAGTGTAGTCTGTGCTGTGTTTCATGCTGCCTCTTGGCCAGGAGGTTATTGCAAATTTATTTAAATTTACTCTCAGTTTACTTACCTGGTAAAATATTGAATTAAACAAAAAAAAAAAAAAAAAAAAAAAAAAAAAAGGAGGAGCTCGGAGTAGAGCCGTTTGCTCCTCCACGTCGAGAGGAATCAGCTGAGGTGACTCAGGAAGAGGCCCCAGGAAAGACCCAGGACATACTGAAGGGGCTATGTTTCTCAGCTAGCCTGGGAACACCTTGGGGTCCCACCAGAGAAGCTGGAGGACATGTCTGGGGTGAGGGAAGTCTGGGAGTCTCTGCTTAGACTGCTGCCCCCCGTGACCCGGCCCCGGTTAAGTGGAAGAAAATCGATGGATGGACAAACAAAAAACTGCACTCTAATATTACAAAAGTTTACAGTACAAGCTAATTATTTCCCAGAATCCTTTGCCAGTTACAGAAACTTATTGTAAAAGCAGCTTACAGCCTGATAGTGCTCATATTACACTAATGTACTGTGAAAATTACATCAGTCCTTTACAGTGTAGATGCACACAGCCGTCTCATTTTGACCCCAAGAACTTTTACAATATATCAAGACAAGACAAGCAAGAAATAAATCAGATTATATTGAAACACTGCCACAATTCAGGTCTTACTTATAAATCCCTATTCACACGAGCACCTGCCGTCAGCCTGCCAGCTAATTGTTTACAGCCCGTTTCCATGGCGCCGGTTCGAGACAGTACCTCCACATCTTTTATCTCTGGTATTTAGGTAATAAAACACATCCATTCTACTGCTGACACCCTCGCGCTCTCAGCTAGCATGATCCACAACAGTGTCACCGTCCCGGGATCTAATGATACTCTATTGATCTGTGGGGGATAAATGGAGAACGCAAAGACGAGTGACGGAGAAATAGCAGTGATTTTTCCTCTGGCTGCAGCAGACGGCAGTGTGTGTGCTGCTATGATGAAGACAGATAGTATTAGATAGTATTAAAGAGTATTGCCCGGTCCAGACAGAAGATGGGGCTGCTGCTCTATGCGAAAGATAGCTCCGGTGTGTCAGCCATGCCTCGGCCTGATATGCTCACTTTACCATACAGACAGAAAGTAATGGACTATTCTGGGGGGAGAGAGATGTAATAGCCTGCATATGAGACAAAGGGGCTGTTACGTGATTTCTGGATGAAGGACTTTGAGGAAAATAGGCAAGTTGTTGAAAAGTAATACATAGAGAATAGAGGCAGTCGAGACCTCTGACAAGGCGCTGTTTCACTTGTAAGAGAAATTTACTGTGTGTAGACCTGGTTTTAAGTGCATACACTCAGAATCAGAAGTGAATTTCAATGGAACTGAATCACAGAACTCATAAGCGCTTATGGGGACACATTTTATGAAGCGCTTTTCTACCTTCGTGACGCTCAAAGCGCTTTACATCAAGGAACCACTCAACCATTCATGTACGTACACACTGGGGAAGAGGTGAGTTAAGTGTCTTGCCCAAGAACACAATGGCAGCGTTCATCTGTGGGAGCTGGGATCGCACCGCCAACCTGTGGGTCCGTGGATCTTGACCGTTCAACCAATGATGTTTATGTCGAGAGTGGGATTCAAACCATCACCCACTCATATCCAACAATGTTTAAGGAATTGACCCTATCTATCTTCATGACATTCTTCATGATGCGAGTGATGCCATTAGGCTGAATTACAAGTCAGATCTGTGAAAAGACGAGCCTTCTCCACAAGAATGCATATATCTTGTATTTCTGAGCACTAAACACACTTATACTTAGAGAATATAGTCCCGAATATATAAGTAACAACATCTCTACGGAGGAAAGCAGCAAGCAGAACCTTATTCTATTCATTTTTTAAATTTATATATAATTTAAATATTTCTTTTTTCCAGACCAAGCTTAGTTTATTGTCATCCCTGACCAGTTTGGACTGCTCACTAGCGCCTCAGAGTGGTCACATGATGTTGCTGTGACGTGTCCGGTCAGCTGATTTAAAAAGGTTTCGGAGCCGTCTTCCTACCGGTGGAGGCAGGACGACAGCGCCACCTGCAGTCCGACGTCTTATCCCAGTATCCCAGGTGTGAGAGAGCAAAAAGGCCCCCTCGTCCCGGTTTAAAGTCCTGTGGTCACGTTTCCGATTGCCTCCTTAATGTTTGTTGTCCTCTGTCCCGATGATTAGGGGACCTTTTTACCTCTCACACACCTGGGATACTGTCCTGAAGAAGTGGGACTGCAGATGGCGCTGTTGTTCGGCCTCCACCGGCATCACAAGACCACAAACTAAACTAAACAAACTAAACCTTGGTCTGGAAAATAATCTATTAAAATGAATTACCAGAAGCCCAGATGAACCTAATTGGACGAAGTAGCAGAACCCCCCACCAGAAGTCACTTAGCGAAGCTTTGATTATAGCTCTGGAAGGATTAGCTAAAATTAGAATTGTGTTCGTGAGCAAAGGCAACAAGAGCCACACACATAAAAGTGCTCCGCAGGTCGGGCTGGTGTGAGGAAAGTGGTATTTATTGGTGGTGTTGGATAGCTGTAGGGGGAGCAGAGAGGGCTGTCTAATCCGACCACAGAAAACATTATTCTATGAGCAAGAAGCCTCACCCTGTGCTATGAATAAAAGAAAAGCTCTCTAAAGTATAGCTATTTTCTGGGTGCAAGATTTCAGGGCTGCTTCCAAACAGAGGGATTAAGTAAATACCCCAATACAGCAGCAGCGCTTTGAAGCAGAAAAGGTTGCACGGGGAGAGAGAAGTGGGACAAAAGGTGAGGAGGTAGAGTGCGTTAGGTTTGACAGGCTTAAGTGTAAAGCATCGGGTGAAACTTCTAGATAACCATTGTAATTTCAAAGGGTGTGCCAACTTGTTATATATGTATTTTTTCTTCTTAAAGACGCTGTGCCTGATTTTTACTGTCTTAAAATGTGAAAAACAGAGCGAGTTAATTTTAAAGGGTTTTGCAGAGGTCCAAAGTTATTCCTCACTTAACTTATGCATTCTGAGCACCCAAATTATTCACCACTATGGGTTTCAAACATAGAATAAAGACGTGGACTAAGGGAGTGTGATGTTACCCTTGGCGTTCGGCTAAAGTCATATGAAGCTCAGCGAGGCTAACAGTTATAGCAGCCCATGTTGGAGCAGAGTTCGATATTTGGAATTACGACCGCGAGTATCATAGCAACCAAAGAGCCAATCCGGAGCAAGGCTGTTGACAAGGTTGTTGGTAACTCCCCTTCCCATTTGCATTGCTGGTTTAGTACAGAGCGGCTGCTTAGCAACGCTCTGAAACAAACCTGTTGGTAACGCTAGTGGAAGCGACCTCAAGGAAAGAAGACACATGAGTTGTCTGTTATTAATGTTCATATCTTGAATCACGGACAAAATAGCAAATTAAAAACACCAGGATCATGTAGAGTGGGTTAATATCAACATTTTAAGACCAAAATGACGAGCCTGACAGCAGCAGTTATGGAACAAGGGGTGACAATTTTTCAATGAAAAGTGAATTGGAGCCAGATGGAGCCGGAAGCGCGCTCATGCTCACCTCCTATTTAGAATATGGTAGCGAGCAGGTTAGCTATATCCACTTATATATACAGTCTATGGTTATTCCTCACTTACTTTATGCATTCTGGGCATCTAAATTATTCACCGCTACAGGTTTCCATGCACTTTTCACAACTTTCAGGAACGAAAGCGCGGTGACGGTGAAGCTAACATTAACTAATTAGCTAATGCACTTCCTGATTATCGGACTCTTTATAATTAAGATGCAGATGACACACAGTAGAATTACTTTGACCTGAAGAGCTGCTCGTATAATAGATGTATGTACTGGGACAAGACAAATTTTGATCAAATACATGGAGAATAACTGGGTACAAGGCACTATGTACATTTTTTTTTTTACCTACTTGTCTCCATGGCGATATATTGCCACGCCAAATGCCCCACAGTATGACATTAAACATCGATCTACATGGAGACACACAGGTGATGCAAGTTACAAGTCAGATCTGCGGAGAGGTGACCCCGCTCATAAATAAGAAGGCATGTTTTACAGGGTATTACAAACATGTGTAGTTGAAATAATGCAAGTGAGAGAGAAGATTAATTCCATAGCGTGAAATATGGATAAGCGACTAGTAGATCTTTAATCAGAAAAAGTTACATAGCGTTCCTTTAAATGACAATGGATATTTAAAGCTGTTTATCATCACGAGAGATATATAAACCGCGTTTCATTTGCATGCATTGCTTTGTCTTCAGGCTTTAACAGTATTACGCTCTTAATCTCCTCATAGCCAAAAGAAAGTGGATTCATAGAGTGGTAAACAACTCGTTCCCTGATGACTCAAATACATAGGATTAAAGTGGGCTAAAAATATTCATTTGGATTGGATAGCACGGGCATTTAAAAGCGCAGGTACGGGCTAAATTACGCTTTTGTGCAATAGCTGCGCCCATTAAACAAAAGCACCGGGCCGTGTCTTTTGTTTCATTCACAGTTTGAGCAATAGCGGCATAATTTAAAGAGCCATATCCATTTGCAGAGATGATGATGTTTGTTTGATTCAGGTTTCACTTCTCCATATTTTTAGTTCACAAAGTTGCAATGAAGTTCCTTGCATAACACAGAAACTTCAAAGATGGCAGATAATGTCGTAAGCCTTATTTAAAGTGCTTCACACCTCAGGGAACTCGCAAAGATGCACCTCTGACAGCAGCAGCAGTGGCATTCTTGTTTTCCATTTAGACATTATTTTTAGTTATGCAACCATCGACTGTATATATAATGGACATCGTTAACATGTTGGCCGCCATGTTCCAGATAGGAAGTGAGCATGGGCTGCGCTTCTGGCTCCAATTCACTTTACATTGGGAGAACTGTCACGCCCTCTCTGTAACTGCTGCTGTCAGACTCATAATTTTTAAAATGTTCATATTAACCCACTCGACATGATCCTGGTGAACATTAATGACAAACAAATCAGGTGCCTTCTTTCCCCGAAACTCCCACTAGTGTTAGCAACAGGTTCGATTTTTATTTATTTTTCATGTATTTATTTAAGACAAACATAGTGGCCCTACATATACAATAGTGACAAGTGGTAGCAAGACATACAAGAAAAAACCAAGACGTAACATGGTTTGTAGACGTAACAGATTTTACAATTGTATGTGACAAGTCTGTGTTGTGTGTGTGTGTGTGTGTGTGTGTGTGTGACATTTCCGTGATTTTGAAGAGAAGTCAGGTGGAGATGGCAGAGGAGAGTGCTAATACTAGTAATTTGTAAGTGAGAAAGGAGGGTATATAGGAAAAAAAATTAAGAAAAATAATAAATGTTAACAATATTATTAATAATAATAGCAACAGGTTTGATTGACAGCATTGCAAAACCAGCCGTGCATTGGAAAGGGGCGTCACTTTCAACAGCCTCACTCCGGATTGGCTCTTTGGTTGCTATGATACCCGCAATTGGCTCCGAATTCCGCCCCTATAACCGCCGGTCTCGATGACTTTGAGACGAATGTTATGGGTGACGTCAAACTCCCTTAGTCCACTTCTTTACACAGTCTATGTAAGCAGCACAAAACACCACGGTTACGAAGGTAAAATGAAGTATTTATACCCCAAAAATAATGAGTTATAGGACGTTTTCAATTCGCAAAGCCCATTGCTGATGACGGTATACAGCTATATTTTCATTTGGCCCCAGAATGATTTGAGGTAGACAGAAACATTACATCTCTATCTGTGTCTCAATACAGTTGAGCCAGAGCAAGGTCAGTTTGACATTTGCAGCTTTGAGTTTAAAAAAAGTAATTATCCCGATATACTCTGAATTTCTCTTTTCTACGAAACGGGCTGCATCCAATACTTCCATTTCTGTAAATAGCTGAAGTATTGGCCTGGCTCCGTGTTTTTGCCGCACCACACTGATCCGAGTGAAAAAGCAGTGATGGAAAAAAAGGGGAAGAGGGAGAGAGGCGTTCCCATGGAGGCAGGACTGAGGCTGTGCTCTTTGGGCTGTTTTATCATAGCTCTGGTCAGTCAGAACAGCCAGGAGGGCAGACGGTCACACACATGAAGATGTACCAGAAACACTCGCTACGTTTACATGCACAGAGAGTTCCCTGTGCGCTAAACAACTGAATTAAAATCGTCTTTGGACCAAAATCCGCTCACACCACTCTCATCCCAGTCTGAATATGTGTGTGAACGGGGGTTATGAGGCGTTCACAGGGGTCTAGTAATTTAGCGTTAGCATTTAAAGTTTGTAGCTATGAATGCTACGCCTGTCACAATAATTACTATATCAATATAACAAATGGATCTGTTGTCCCGGGACGCCAGAATTGGACCCTCTAACTATTAATTTACAATAGAGAGGGGCCCATGTGATTCTTTTTTTTCTGGCTCCAAGTTTTTTGTCGGCTGAAAATGAGTATCATATAATCACACTTTGGCAGAAATACGTGACGTTCTTTACAATACACAGATTTTCAGATTTAAGACACTGCACAAAGAAACACAAACTCAAACAAGTGAGCGCTCGTGTCTAATGATTTCCTGGCTGTTTCAAACCCCATGTGGTTGAATGCCAGGGGCGTCAGACTGGGTACTCTTTACCCAGGGCCCAGTGCAGGGAGGGGCCCCTCACAAGACCTGTAATGTGTATTTTTTTACATTTGACAGCACGTAGTCCGGGCCCAGCAAGATGATCTGTACCCAGGGCCCAGAATGTAGCACTACTCCCATCTCCTAGCCTGCTGCTCCTAGCGTGACCTGAGTGTGCTGTTAAAATAAGCCCAAAACACACACGTCTAGTATTATTGTAACACAGTGTATTTGAGTACCTCACTTGAGTTCTCCAGATGTGTTTATGACATATTTAAAGGTCCTATATATACAAAATTGATTCTTGTGAGCTTTAAGTCATGTTATAATGTTGCTACCTCATCAGAATTGTGTTTTTTTTTATTCTCACATGTTTTAGCCAACCTTTTTTTTATCCGTCTGTCTACATCTCAAAAGTTCAAATTGCTCTGTTCCACCTTGTGATGTCATTAAGTGGTAGTTTTCAAGTTCACAAATACTTTTTACCTTTTGTTCACTAGAGATCCATCCAAATCACTAAAATCCGAATGATTTGAGTGAAAATGTATGGAGTTTGAAAACACAGTGCAGCACTTCCTGTATTACCTTATGACATCACAAGGTGGAACAGAGTGTTTTCTGTTTGAGAGAAGGACTCAGCCTAAATATGCAGCGTTAAACATGTGTAAATGAAACAAAACACAACTCCAGGTAAGTTTGTGATGAGGAAACAACAAAAAAAAGGGGAAATATGGACTTTTTAAGGTTGAAATCATGACATCTGAATAGTATTTTCCTGATCTGAAAATTCTATTTAAATTGGACTAGGCCATTTAAACTTTTTTTTGTATTTTTTTGGTGGTGTGCATCTAAAAAAAAGCACGAACAGGAGCACACTCTAAACTGCAGCCCTCTCCGCTCTCAAGCCCCAGCCGAGGGAGGGAGTCACGTGTTCACCGTGTGGCCCTTTGGCTCCTCCGTCGCCAAACAACCACACGAGAGGCTGGAGAATGCTGCACAGTGGGAAGGACAAAAGCGCATGAAACAAACTCTTATACTGTGCAGTAGGCAAACTTAAAACAGTGCCACAGTGATACAAATGTAGGAGGCAGCTGACAGAGTCCAACTGGCTTCTTTTATTCGTGACAGAATACTGGTACGTCACTGTGTTATATCTCTGTGTGAAGGGGGAGTGAAACTAACACACAGTATGTTATACAGTTGTCCCTCATTATATTGCGGTTCGGCTGAGGGACTGTAGACCATTGTCCCTCAGTCTCCTCTGTGCTGTGTCTCCTGTACAGTACAGAATGTGTTCAGACAAATTTACATAAATATTCAATTACAGTGTGACTCTGAAGTGCTGTATGTTTGCAAGTTTTCTCCCCGACAAAACCCACAATGTCGATGAAACGTTCTGCACCGACCCAGGTTTGAACTTTGAGAGTGTTTAAACAAGAGAGAAATGTGAGATCTGTCTGAGAAAAGTGTATAAAGTGTGTGGTGAGGGGTTTTACAGCCTTAAAAACATATATAATAATTGTAAAAAATAAAGCTGACTACTTAGATTTTGCCTATTGCGGGTTATTTTTTTTAGAACGTAACCCCCACGATAAACGAGGGACCGCTGTTTTAACAATCTGGTTTTAAACTTACATTTATTTCCACGGAGACCAGCACCACGTGAAATTACGGATCAGATCTGTGAAGAGGAGACTCCACTCACAGTTGTAATGCATGTTTTTCAGTGTATTTCTGAGCAACACTCACGACTGAATAACTTGAGACAGAAGTTTAATGCCATACTGTGGAACATCCAAAGCCAAAGAATAACTCTGCGATGTTCATGCTCTAGTTCACAGCACTAAAACAGCCCTCCTCTCTCAATCCCTCGCACAATTTCTAGGCTGCTGTCTGCATTTTCACTGCAATTCTGTGTGTATATCCTGAGCTCCCGAGTGCCGTCTCCTTTGATTAATCCCTTCTGGCCTCACAGCTTATCAATACTAGATTTAGCGATACATTTCCAGGATGCCGCGGGCCCCGACCGGGTGAACGGGAACTGAAGGCTGCGCTCTGGCTCACTGACTTCAAATCTGCTGTGTCAAGAGAACGAAAACCCGCCCCCCCCCCCCCCCTTCCCTCTCTCTCCCATCCCAGCCAATGAACACGCAGATAATTACGCCTTAACGCTATGACGTAACTCGCCTTTCATTATCATTTATACGTAACGGGTTATTAATTACAACGCCATAGGGTCATTGCTTCAAGTTGACGGAGAATTATGAAAGATCGTTTTTGGGTTAATGCGTCTTCGTATTTCAAGTGTTTGGAATATCAGATTACAGTATTGATACGGAGCCTCTTCATTAGCGAATATAGCACGAGCGATAATCTCTCTGCAGCACTTGAGTAGAGTGACGAGAGATTTGCTAATTAGTCCATGCGTCTCTCGGTGACGTCTGCTAATTGCCTTTAATGCAGTGTAATTGTTTGCAGTAAATAAGACGGCACATTTGATCAGAGCTACACAAGAGACGCACAGCAGCAGATCCAATCAAATGTAATGGAGATAGACTCTGTTGAAATGGGACTCAAATCTTTGAATATATATTACGTAACTTTGACTCTTGTGAGCTTTAATCCATGTTATAATGTTGTTAGCGGCATCAAAAAACAGACCTGGAGTTGTGTTTTGTTCATTCACACATGTTTGAGTAACAGTTAGTTGTTAGTCCTGTGTACATCTCTAAAGCTCAAAATGCGCCGTTCCACCTTGTGATGTCATGAAGTGGTAGATTTCAAGTTATCAGCTACCTTTCACCCTTTATATAGCAGAGAAGTTGGAAATTCCAGTGTTGAAATTATCCAAATGATTCTAGTGAAGTTGTATTGAGTTTAAAAACACATTGGGGCACTTCCTGTATTACCACATGATGACATCACAAGGTGGAACGCGGTGTTTTCTGTTTGAGAACTCAGCCTAAATATACATATGCAGGGTTAAACATGTGTAAATGAAACAAAACACAGCTCCAGGTTTGTTTGTGATGAGGAAACAACATCAGAAAATAGATCAGACAATAGCGTAATATTGGCTCTGGGAAAGTAGACACTAAATATACGTTTTTGCTACTAAACTGTGTATATGTGTTTTTAAGAGCATTACCTGCTGTTCCTAATCCTTTTTTCTGGCCATTTTTAGAGTAAACTAGGTAAATTTGGAGCTTCAAAACCTTCTAAATCTGAATGCATTAGCCTCCAGTGACTTCTACAAATTCAAGTAGTGGGTGACATCACACAAGACTCCCTAATTACAGGGCAGGTGTTTTTGATTACAAACATCTGGCTGAAGTGCCCAGTTTAGCAGCTCTGTTTGAAATGTGGTGTGGGTGGGTTAGATGGTTTTGTGTGGTGGGGTGTTTTTGGTTTAGATGTTAGTACCACTTTAATGTCTGAAGAAGAATAAGAATGAGCGATTGGAGTTTTTTGGAAGGGGGCCGCTGCTGCAGCAAAGCTTTTGTCAGTCCAAGGCAGCTGTGGCTTCTGAAATAGTCTGACACTATAGGTAAAGAGGGAGTATTTTTTTTTTTTTTTTTTTTTTGGTATGGGCTAAACATGATCTAAAATTAGACTAAACCACCACGAGACGGTAGTTCTGAAATATTAACCCAAAGCAGGACAAAAAACATGAAATGAAACATAAAACAAATACTCAAACTGCAGACTCACCTGTGGTAAGTGTCCCGCAGTTTGAGAAACACTGCTCTGGTTGCTTTTGTAATGTTCATCTTGTCTTGAGCTTATTTTGTTTTAGTCAGACAGCTTATTAGTGAGATGTGATCTGGAGATGGCTCGCAGCTAGCAGTCGAAACATGTCAGGCTAAATACATCTCATTAATGAAAGTGTCAGGCAAAGAAAACCCCCCCAAAAAACAAGTTTACTACAAAGTTTACTACTCTAGATGTAGAGTAGTACAAGTAATCAGGGCGACAGTGGCTCAGCAGGTAGAGTGTTCAGCTCGCACAGATTATGAATGGATGTATAAATGGGGTGAGAGGTTCCTAAAGCGTTTTGAGTGTCTTGAAGGTAGAAAAGTGCTATATAAAAGTGTGACCATCTTTCCATACTGCTATCATTGATCATGGCTTAATCAGGACCTCCTATATTCAACCCATGTTTTAGCTCCTATACTTGACCTACGTTTTAGGTTGATGGGAAACCAGAGAACCCAGCGTAAAAAGCAAATGACATGAGGAGCATGTGATGAATTTAAACCCATCACTGTACTCTTTATCAAAAAAAGTAGGTTGGCCATCGCTATCTGTCAGAAGAACATGTTGCTGAACTTTGATACAGGAACTTTAAATACAAGATCTCCCGATTACTGGCCGCATTAGAACTGAAATGGTGGAAAAAAAAAAAACATCTTTTGCTTGTAGTTGAAAGATGTCTGCGTAATCCCTCAGTCATCCAGGTCTGATCCAATTTCGTCTTTTGCTATTGTAGTTGAAAGCAAAATAATTGTCGGCTGGCCTGGGAACACCATGGGGTCCCACCCGGAGGAGCTGGAGGAAGTGTCTGGGGACGGGGGAAGTCTGGGAGTCCTCGAATGGATGGGTTACTTTGCTGCCCAAAAATGGAATACGTTTCAAGGACATGCAAAACTGGATAGACTGGTGCCACTAATGTTTCAAATGGACCTATGCACTTGTGTGTTTGATTTTTATTGTATTGTTCTCATTGGGCTTTCTCCCTGTATGCATAAAAAAAAAAAAAAAATAAAAAAAAATCCCTTCCCGTCTCTTTTCAGCTAAACTCAAAATCCAAATTGCCCCACAGGAAATTATAGGTCACAAAGAAGCTGCCTCCTCCATAATGAACCACCAGCAGAGCCCGAAACAGCTCTCAGCCCTTTTTTTTCAAGAAGCAGAATGATGCACGTGTCGATGAAATACAAACAAGCAATTAAAACCGTGTCACACAGAGACTGCACATCAGCGAGGGGCCCATAGGAACTACAGGGGTCTACATGTCATTAACCCACAATCCTTCACTCCGGCACTTAACCAGGCTGTTGCTAGGATACGGATGCAATAAAAGGTTTTCATTAAAGACCATTTGGGCAGCTTATCACGCAGGGTTTATTTAAATACATTATGGATTGGGCTGGATTAGAAAAAGGTCAGTTCTACATAACAAGGTCTTTGTTTAAAATGTGTTTAAGTAAGAACAATGTGAAATCTAAAACGTGGAGCAATTGCAGGGGTCATATTATGGCACTGAATAAAGGATGAATTGGTATGGTATGCTTTTTTTTTGGACAGGGACAGTGCACAACAAAGCATTGACCTTAAAAAAAACAGGAAAGATGTATGGTGCCAGGTTATAAAAATACTCATTTCCACCTGTAGTCTCTGGACAGGCTGATGTTAAGTAAGAACAGTTTTGGCGTAGGTGGATGAAAGACCTGTAAACATATGGTATATACATCAAATACAACACATCTCTGCCCTCAAATACACCATTTCTAAAGACATTTAAGTTCACACACACAACCATATCAATTTATTCATACACACAGACACACGATCACTCATTTCAGATATACAAATCGTCTTTCTTTCATACACATTCACTAATGGGTTCAAACTCGCTTCGATATTAGCCATTTCTTTGTTACATGTGCAAACTTTTGAAAACTTGTGCATGCTATAATTAAAGGAGCATTGCGCAGTTACAGAGTTATTCTACTAGTTTGCCACATCTGGTGTGAAGTGGAACTGCAGCTTCTACGAGCACAAACCAAACAACGCTCAAAGACGCATCTTGGCCTTCCTCTCCAGAAACAACCTGATCCAACGTTGATTTTATTTTGATTACATTATGGTGGTAAACTCTTGAGCTGCTAATAACGTTTAGCTTTCCTTGCAAACAGTTATTAGTATGTCATCATGGCCCACTTAAATGCAGCTTGCAGACGAGTCACAGATTACGTCATAATTCTAACCTATCTTGGTGGTAACGCAGCAGAGGCACAGCAAGTGACCAGTTCACAACAAGCTGCTATTCGTGAGCTGCAAATAAACTAAACGATAATGTGCATCGCCAAACCAAAACACATATGTATCTACACAAACTAAATGACTGGCTCCATCTAAATTAGCGTGATTAAATCTAAGACAGATAGATTAATCCTTATTTCATAACTGTATCTCCCTTCTCATCAGAACAAAAAGCCAACTGTGGGTCCGCTCTGTTTAGTAATGGCGGCGTATCAGTCCGTCAGATCCAATGAAACCGAGGACACGGATCGCATCACTTCCACTGAGAACAGAGCGAGGTTTTCCACCTGAAATTCTTTCACATAATCGACTGTGGGAGCTTATAAAGGCAACTCAGTCTGTGCATCAGGCAATGCTTAAGGAAGTATAGGAAAGAAATATAGTCTTTTTTGAGCTTTTTAACTTGCACAGTGCATTTTTTAAACTAACGCCACGACAACGAAGTGATGCAGGTTCCACATACTGTATTTATCCAGAGGGGTTTCTACGGCGTTTCACAGATTTAACAGACAGAGGCGATTCTCAATATAAACGCTGGACACTGCACATCACCTAAAACTGCAGGACTATCATACACAAGGAAAGCTTCAGGCACTAGAATGTTTTAGTTGCTGGAAGATTTCTAAAAGACTTAAGTCTGACCTGTATGCAATCATAAAAGCTAATTGTCCATTAGCGCTTTATACATAACTCACTGTAATGAAGCCAAATTCACATCTCAAATGCCACTGTTGTATGATATGATTTGTTTATTGTCGAAATCCAAGCAAGATGGTCACAGTTTGTTTTCCTTTGGACTTTACGTGTGTCAAACTTTTGTTCCTCATTTTAAACAGTTCCGTTCCAATTTGAGCTGTGTGAAAGTCAAAGGTCAATGATACTAACAAACAACAACTCTGCTATTCGGTAATGTCAGGAGTTTTTATTACATTGTTCACTGACGGGATTGTTCTGCGTTAGAGCTAATGTGTAAGTGGGAAAAAGAAGTTTAAAAGGTCAAGCAAAAAGGCAACCACTCTTCAGTTTACTTCAGTTTTAACTTGTTTTTAGCATAAGCTTATTTTAGTTGCGTCTTTGATTAGATGTGATATGTTGAACAAAACTCTTGCTTTAAATACTTTTATTAAAAAGCTTGGCTGCTCATCCAAGCCGATTCTTCAGTTTCTGGTCAGATTGCCGGTGGGACACTGCCTTATATTTATCTGAAAGGAGCCCCTAACTACACTGGAAATAATGTGTTTTTGTTTGTTGGCTAGGTCTATTTGTACTACACTAAATGTGAACTGTGCCTGAGTCATACTTTACATAATCATTCAGGTGCCTAATGAGTGCTCTCACATCTGCTAGCATACTGGCTAGCACTATTGTCTTCCTCGTTTAGTCTGAGGATGTAGTTATAAGGAGGAGAGAGATGATGGCAAAGGCCCCCATTCCTATTTAAGGAAGGAACAAAAATGCCTATTTAAACTCCCCTCTCTAACCATTTCTTTTTCTGGCTAAAATCTGTATCTCATTATCTTCAAAGGAGTGGTAGTGGCTTTGAGATGGAGATGAACAGCAGGACTGGGGTCCCGAGGAGCTCTCACGCTGGTGTTGGTACATTCTCTTGTGGACTGGTTGTTTAGTTTCTCTCACGGTGTTCTTCACTACCCTGAATGGGGTGAAACCTGTTTCTGTTTTAAAGCGAACCTTTCTGACAGAATTACATTTTTCTTGCTATCATGCTTGGTGTAAAATAGTGAGATTAAGCCCTTGTTAACTGAAGCTACTGCTCCTGATAAAGCATTCATCCATCCAGCCTCCCAAGCTGCTGTTCTGATCTGCGGTGGAGAGCTGTAAGAGCGTGATCACAAGTGGATTATACGCCATAAATACACTTGAAGCCTCTTGATCCCCATCACAAGACTCAGAGTGCTGCACCGTAAACTCAAAAAGACCGCAAGCATGAAAAACACCTACAGTGCAAAGCAACGAAGAGGCTGTCTACATTAGCCTTTCTAATACAGGGCAACATGCAGACCATCTGGGTTAACATGCGAGGAGAAACAGGGCCAAGATCTCCATGCAAAAATGTTCCGTCCAAAAGGAAGAATTTGCATGTCTGTGTGGTTTTGAAGCACATTATCTGGATGGATTGTTATAACAGTGGGTTTATTGATTAAAGACGGGGTAAAAGACTTCTATTGTACGAGAAACATATTTTATAAAAACATGGTCAGGCACAGTTCACACTCTACAGTCCCTACAGTACAGTAAAAGAAAAATCTATTCTGTCAACTGAAGCGGCTTGGATGAGCAGCGAAAACATCTTCACTCAAAGAACTTTTTGTTTCAGTGACAGAATGATTTTTTTCTTAAGTATTACAGATCATAACCTGGACAACTGAGGGATAACACAGACTTCAATAGACCTAACAAACAAACAGTGTCCACCAGCGATCTGACCAGAACTGTACCAAAGAAGCACACTTCGACGTCTCACCTTTAAAGACTTTTGTACAGTTGACAGCATTGTATTTCTAACACAATACCAGGATGGGTAAAGGGTAAAAATAAGTGGCTTTTTAACTATAAAGTTAATGTAGAATGTTACAAGGTATGACGTAAAATTAGAATTATACAGCGAAACTAAGTAACAACAAGAGGAGCTTCCACGAGTTCAAACTAGTACAAAATAAATTGACAAAAGCCCAATCAAGGAATTTCAAGTTACAAGCAAAAACAAAAGTCCGTAGAGCATTACGCGGCTTGTAGCCGTCTTGGAATTTCGAACACACACACAAACAACACCAACGCACACAGTTTAACAGGGAATGGGTCTATCTACGGGTTCTACGGGGATCCAAGACTACCACGTCGACAGGACTTGCACCCGCTTTTATTGTGGGTGGCACTGGAAGGTACCAGTTCGCAGATCGGTAGCGCGGGGGAGCGATGGCCACAACAGGACGGGAATTGGAGCATACCCAGGGACACGGCTGAAGCGGGCGACCAACTCAGCGGGATCGACC